>JAASGH010000050.1:0-99854 GCA_023334155.1 Globisporangium heterothallicum | reverse complement strand
TCTTCCCGCTAATGCGAACCTAACAAATACAGGGACGTGGAAACTAGCATGTTCAACGTATCAAATGCATCGTCGGGTGTGAGCTGCACCAGGTTCTTGCTTGAGAAGCACAACGGATATCTGCGCGGTGTTACTCGTGCATTCGGAATCGGAGTTTCGGACGTGTCCCGAGTCAGGATAAGTGCACAGAGGACTACGCGCATTGCTGCGACGACATAACACCAGCGAATCGCTACATGCTCATGACCTCGTCCACCTGCCTCCCAGTCCTACAGTCGAGTCGCTTGGGGATCTCGCGCTTTCCTCCCTCCTGGACTCTCATTGGGAACATCATCGACGACATGAAGGGAGAAGAGCTCCGTTGTTGAAGCACCACTCGATCGACCAGAATGAGGAAGACTTTTCTGCCATATCTCTAGGATCGCTGATAATTCGGATCAAATGCATCGTCATCCAACATTTTCCCACAATACCTCAAATCTTTCTCTTTTCCGCCAATCATACCGCTTCATTGTCTGTGTGCATCTGATTAGTGGGGGAAAAAGTCCACATACGGATCGGATTGGCTGCTTACGCGCAACATAAGCGTGTGCCCTCTCTCTCTCTCTCGCTCTCTCGTTCAAAAAAAAGCAAAAAAAAAGCAAAAACAGAAAAGCGATGCTGAGTATCATATTTCCTGGTCAATATGGCGACCACGAGCGTGAAGCTGGACGGCGACACACAGGCAATAGCGGCGGCATCACCACCACCACCAGAAACAGCAACAGCAACAGCAGCAGAAGCGATGGAGATGAACGGCCGCATGCACTCGACCGTGCGGCTGAACCAGTTCACGCTCCAGTTCGAAGACGCGGCGCTCGAGAGCGCATACCAGGCGAGCATCCACAAGCGCAAGAAAGCGCTCTGGCTGCGCTCGCTGATCCCAGCGGCCGCGTCGCACATCTTGTTCGGACTGGGCGATTGCATGGAACACCCCCTGGCGTATTTGCAAGTCACGCTCCCTGCGCGGGTCTTCTTGGCGGTACATACCAAAGCAAAATGCTCCATATCTTGACAGTGTACATGCATGGGGATACTCCGCCTCTATGCGTTTACGGTGTATGCATCGTTCGAAGCAGTGCTGAAGCCCTCGTTTGTTGACATGCATATTCGCAGGTGCTTCAAATCGCGATGTTTGTACTCGTCAAGTGGGTAAGGATCCCTATTTTCCGTGAGTCTGGTGATCTGAGCCTATAGTTTCCGCACATGATGCTTTCGTTGTTGCTGATAGGACTTGATACAAGCGCACGAGACGACCATGCTGTTGGTATCGATCTGTAATGGGATCCCAACTTTATTACTATACACGCTGCAGCGCGCCAGTTTGCACCAATGGGTACGACTCGTTTGTGGGAAAAAGCTGCTGCTTCGGGACTCGTGCTCACCCCATGTCGTTCACTCCTCTCCATTGTTTCTGCGACAGGACGCGCTGTTTGTGATCTTCGGTCTCTCGTTCTATACGATCCCAAAGATCACGCCGCTGGGCTTTGTTTCGTCCACTGGCGGCAGTTGGGCGACCTCGATTCTGTACACCGTGCTGTCGTTTGCGATCCGCCCGCCTGAGCGCCACGCCGAGAGCGTACTCGGGTTCCTCTACACCGCGCCTGTGATCGGCATTTTCAACACGATTTCTTATTATTCCGAGTACAATTCTCGAGAACGGTTTGTGCTGCGACGCAGGCTGAGTCGAGAGAGCATCACGCTCGCTGTGGCTCGCACCAACACGCTGGTACCTCCCGAGGGGACCGATCGGTTCTTCAAGACGATCGCACACTCGAATGGACCCACATTTTGCCTGGGTGTGCTGCTGTGGGGAGCATTCACAACAGGTGGCTGGGCGTCGCTTCCCGATACGCTAAAATTTGTCGACGAAGAGACCGGGTGGGCGTGGTTTAGTCATTGTGCAGGTGTGACTGTGTTTCTTTTGGTGATGACCCGGCAATTGCTGTGGCTCTTTGTCGTGCCGCTACTCGGGTCGGTGATCCTTTGGATGATGACGCTCACGATGCCCGCGGAGTGGATCATTTTCTCGGCGCATAGTGTCGGCTACGGACTCTTGGTGGCGTCTGTGATTGTCGCGATGGGCGTGTTTAGCTGGTTTGTATGCGCGTGGAAGGAGTTGGTGTCCTTTTTGACTCGATCGTGCTTCCTGTATCCGCAATTGCAGGCTGGACTCGAGAACGAGTACCCATTGTTGGTGAAAATCGTGTCCGAGTACACGGCAGGTTTTGATCCAGAGATTCTTTCCTCGCGCATGCCAGCGAGTCGAGCGATCGACCGAGTGTCAGAGGTGCGAGCGTTGCGGTCTGGGTCCGAAGACCACCACCATCCGACCTCATGTCATGGGAGTATGTCGTCATCGGCATCACCTCGAAGAAGAGCGGCGAGCTCCGTAAGAGCGAGACTAGTGGTCAACGGCGATGAGCTGCTGCATAAACACTCGAATGGCACCACCACAGAATACGTGGACGATACCGAGCTCGAGCTTTCTCGATCTCCCGTCGAGTTGCAGCGCTCGGAGTGCGTCTCCACGTGTGATGCGGACGACGACAAGGGTGGTAAAATGGTTTCTGTCTTGCCGTCGTTTAAACCAGGAAAATGCTTTTTCTGCTCGAAGAACGATGCTGAGCACTTCGTTCCTGCGTGTGGGATGTGGGGCAAGTGGACCCACTGGCGAATGCATCAGCAGCAAGGCCAGAACGACCATGGATCTCCGTCGTCGTCTTCGCTCCAAGCTAAGCCCGTGATGTCGATGTGCACTTCGTACTATGACATTCAGAACCAGAAATCGGAGTTGGAAGTACGCGTTGGTCGCTTGGAAGACGTCAATGCGAACTTGTTGCAACAATTGAAACAGCTGCGACTCGAGGAGACACAGACAAACATCGGAAACGTGCAGCTGAAGTCCGAACTCCGAGCGCTGGAAGAGAAATTCGCGATGGATTTGCATCGCCAAGAAGGCCAATGGCAGCAGAAAATGAAAGACGTGCTGGAAGAGTCGAATCGACTCGCGCACGAACGCAAGTTGGAGCTGAAGCGCTTGGAAGCGACTCGAGCACCGCTCCGCAAGCAAATGGAAACCAGCCAGCGGCTTGCCGAGAAAGCCGAGGTGCGAGCGAAAGACATGGAGCAAACGAGCAAGCAGCAGGCGAAACAACTGGAAGACATGCAAGTGGAGATGGCCAGATGCAAAGCAGAAATCGAGTCCCTCCGCGACAGTTTGCAAGCAGCGACGTCGTCGTCTCCTTCGTCGCCATCGCTGCTCGATGGTTCGTTGTCGTCGACTTCGAGCAGTTCCATGTCGTCGTCCCCCGTGGTGAACCTACAAACCCTGCAGCCGTCCAAGAGGTTGCCGTACGCGCAATCGCTCGAGATCGAAGGGCTTCGAGAATCGAGTCGCAAGCCGCACGGCACAATCGACTACTCGGAACCTTGGCGGTACACGCTCGAAACCACTAGTTTATATGATTCCTAACTGGATTGCTGCATGGAAGCGATGGCGACGAGAGTCGATCTCAAACCATGCCGCTCGTTCGTTTGTAAAATGAGCGGCATGACCTTAACATGAACGAAAAGGATTACGTACTCGCACACGCTTGTCCACAGCTACGCTCTCCTTCCTGTGCGTTTACGAAGGTAGAGTGGCTCTCCTGCACAATGTAATTCTCCGACCGAAAAAACATTTCTTGGTGGCTGCTCTCTTCCTCACGTTGCAAAAGCAATGCACCTGCGAGCCTGGGTCGAGGATAACGATTCGCTCTCGTATTTCTTTACAAAAAGTCCCACGCTCTGATGCTCTGATGCTCTTTTGCGTTGTTTTCAAGTTTGCACATTGTCTCGGGAACTCATCTATCGACTTTGAACAGCTACGTTCTGCTACTCTATACAGGATACACCCACTTCTCTTGCCATTCCGTCGATTTACAAGAGGTACGCGGTCACCAATCCCACCACGACGGACGGACCGACGACTGCAATGAACCTCGAGGCACCACTGGGAACGGAAGTCGAAGGAACCGGGGTGTCGTCGTTGATCGCTTGGTCAGCGCTCGCATCATTCCCTATGCTCCCACTCTCGCTAGCGGCTGAATATCCAGCGTCGATGGCGTAGCTGCCACTGCCACTAGCGCCTGATTCCCCAGCGTCAAAGTCATTGCTCCCTTCCGAACCGGAGCTTGAATTCCCAGCGTCAAAGTCATTGCTGCCACGCGAACCAGAAACCGACGACGCGTGACTGCTGTTCTTGTCCTCCGTGGTATCGAGTGAGGCATTCCCCGAGGATCCGCTGGTGAAGCCAGCGTCGCCACTGCTGTCGCTTTCGGTCAACGAACTAGCGCGCAGGGTAACCGCGCTTCCTGCGTCAGCGTCCGCGGTGACACTTGTCGTCGCCCACACCGCGACACAGCAGCTAAGCAATACCAGCACACGCATGGAACTCGGTAGGAAAGGTGCCTTCGTCTTTTGAGAGAGAGATGCTGCGCGAACCGACCTTTCTCGCGTTGGAGCTCAAAATTGGAAATGAGTAGCTGAGCTCATTCTCTCTCGTTCTCTCTCGTTCTCTTTCGTTCTCCGAGAGAAGAAGGGAATCAGCGAGTGGACACCCTCTTTTCTTCCTTAAAAAAAGAAAAAAGATAGCAGTGACGCATCCAAGAACCACCATCGAAACGCCGTACACTCATATCTTTTTTCTCCCTCGCTTTCATTGAAGACGCTCGCGTCACGCCAACCACGAAAAATCCGATGTCGCGCATCCACAGCATCATGGATGCGCACGACTCCAGTTTAAGCGCCGCTGCTACTTACGTCATCGCGATCGCGATCGCTACCAAGCGTCATCCTTCTTGGATTCGAGATTCTGCTTTTTTTAACCTCAAAGATATACCAGTTGGACTCCTCGCGGACAGTGTTTGCATTTTGGCCGCTGATCTACAGTGTGAAGAGCTTGCAGAATGCGTCGATTTGGCGTTTTCGCTCGGATTCTGCGAACGGTCTCACCAACTGGCCGCAATGCAATGCACTTCCTGACCGACTTCCCCATTCATACGTCGCAACAAGAAAGGTGTTCAGAACCTGCAAGCAGGATAGAGAATAAGGATGCGTACTGGTATTCCTTTCACAACAACTCCTATGTTTTTAATATTCTCCTTCGCTTTGCTTTCAAGCGTGCACATTGTATCCTTGTCGAAAAAAACTCATCTGTCAGCTGCGAAGAGAAAGCTGCGTTTTACGATAAGCACACGGTCACCAAGACCACCGCGATGGACGAACCAACGACCGCAATGAACCTCGAAGCACCGCTGGGAACGGGATTCGGGGTGTCGTCGATGGTCGCGTTGTCAGTGCCCGTATCGTTCCCTACGCTCCCACTCGCACTCGCACCTGAATCCCCAGCGTCGATGGCATTGCTTTGATCCGAACTAGCGTTTGAGTCCTTGCCGCCGATGGTGCTGCTTCCGGGCAAAAGAGGGATTGAGCCCTCACCGCCGATTCCATCACTGCCAGGCGATGGGGAGGTCGAGGTCTCACCGACGTTGCCACTGCTTCCAGGTGAAGGGGAGGTGGATGTCTTAGCACCGACTTCATTGCTGCCAGGCGATGGGGAGGTGGAGGTCTCACCGCTGTTGCCACTGCTTCCAGGCGATGGGGAGGTCGAAGATTTAACCCCGATGCCAATACTTTCAAGAGACTGGGAGGTCGAAGGTTTAGCGCCGATACCACTGCTGCCAGGTGAAGGGGAGGTCGAATCTTTAGCGCTGATGCCACTACTGACAACAGCCTGGGAGGTCGAGGGTTTAGCGCCGATATCTTTGCTAGCAGGCGACAGGGAGGCCGAATCCTTAGTGACGATGCCATTACTGCCAACAACCTGGGAGGTCGAAGGTTCAGCTCCGATACCATTACTGAGAAGAGTCTGGGAGGTCGTGGTCTCAGCAGTTTTGCCACTGCTGCCAGGCGACGGGGTGCTTGGAGTCCTAGCGCCAATGCCGCTGCTTCTAGCTGAACGAGGATCTAAGCCTACCGGACCAGCTCTGTCAATACGATCCAAAATGGAGCTTGAGGTCCCAGCGCCGATGCCATTACCGACAAGAGACTGGGGGGTCGAGGTCCTAGTGTCGATGCCACTGCTGACAAGCACGGGGGGGATTGGAGCCGGACGACCGCCGTCACCTCTGGCAGGAGCAGGTGATATCAGGGTTGGAGGAGTGCTCTCGGCACCGATTGGTGAAGGGAATATTGGGGTTGGAGATCTGCTGTCAACTCTGGTTGGCGAGGGTGCCACCGGAGTCGGACCCCCGTTGTCAAAACTGACAGGAGAGGGTGTGCTTGGAGTCGGAGCGCCATTGTCAACACTGGTAGGCGATGGTGGCATCTGTGTTGGAGGGGTACTCCCAGCACCAGTAGGAGACGGGGTGGTGGGAGACGGAGGAGTGCTCCCAGCACCAGTTGGAGATGGGGTGATCGGAGGCGGAGTGCCGTTGTCAACACTGGTTGGTGAGGGGGAGATGGTGTCACCAGCTCCGACGTCACCACCGCCTTGTGAAGCGGAGCCTGACTCCCCAGTGTCGATATCACCACTGCCTTGCGAACCAGGACCTGATGGAACCTGACTGCTGCTCTTGTCAGTCATGTTCTCGTGTGAGTAGCTAGCCAACGACCCGCTGGCGAAGCCTGCATCGTCGCTGCAGTCCCTCTCGTACAAGGCGCTAGTCTGCTGGATTGTCGTGCTTCCTCCTTCGCTGTCTGCTGTCACACTTGACGTCGCCCACGCCGCGACACAGTAGCTGAGCAATACTAGCACACGCATGGAACTCGGTAGGAAAAGTACTTTGCGGATCTTTCTTGCGCTGGAGCTCCAAATAGGAAATGAACAGCCCGTCTCTCTCGCGCACCACCGCGATCTTTTTCTTCCTTCTTGCAAAACAAGACGCCCACTCTCGTCCTTTCTCCCTCTCCCCATCCACAGACGACGAAGAAAGGAAGACTGTACGGGTCTCGCAAAACAAGATCGCGGTGGCGCATGGCATCCAAGAAGCGCCATGAAAAGCACGTTACGTATCTTTTCGGTCCCTCTATTTCATAAAAGCGCTCGCGTCGCGCCAACCACGAGGAATCCGACTGCGCCAAGCGACTCCAACGGTCGCTGCGCGGAATCCCTCACATCCACGGCACCATGGATGTGCACGACTCTGGTACAAGCGCGGCTGCTGCTGCTTGCGTCTTTACTCCGCGTCTCGTATGTCGTCGTCGTCGTCGTCGTCGCGATCGTTTCCAAGCGTCGTCCTTCTCGAATCCGAATTTTTGTTTCTGCAGCCTCAAAGATACCCTGGTCGGGCTCCTCGATGGAGCGTGTGTGCATGCTGGCTGCCACTCTTGGTATGGAGACTGCTCTCCTGTGAGATATCCCCTCCCTGACGCAGCGCTGCTGCTTCGCGGTCCCTTTAGATCGCACGCGAGCCGCACGGACCGAGACGAAAGTGAGCATGGAGGAGGAGGGGACGTACCCATTCCGCACCTATTAACCGGACGCGTCGCTTCGTGTCCCTGCGTTATTGTGACAATCCACCCCACTATTTTTAGGACAAGCACTAAATTTTCACCATTTCGGTGCTCGATCGATCGGTTCCCAGTATGGCGTGGCACACATTAAGCAGACACTGAGTTGTATTTTCGTGCTCTTTCTCTTTCTCACTCTCTCACTTGTCATTCTTGTCGTCCACACTGAAGCTCGTTCAAGATGGCGGAAATGCCCAAAGCGCCTCCGTTTGCGGCGGCGTGTGCGAATGGCGTGTTCGCGATCCCGCGGGCGCTGGTGTCGCAGAACAAGCGCAGGTTCAAGCAGGACGGATACGACCTCGACCTCTGCTACCTGCACCCGCGCGTGGTCGTCATGGGTGAGTTTGCTACTTTGCGAGAGTTGAAGTGTGTGTTTGTCGATCTTTTTGTCGGGTGGAACGACAAAATGAAGCGCCAGCGGTGAGACGGACTGCGCCGGTACTAACGCGCGGATGCATCGCTGCAATGGTTTACTGGAACAGGGTATCCGGCGGTGGGCGTGGAGCTGATGTATCGGAATCCACGGTCCGAAGTGGTGCGGTTCTTGGAAAACCGCCATGCCGACCACTATTTCGTGTACAACTTTTGCGGCGAGAAAGAGCGATGCTACCCAGTGAGTGTGTTCGCCGATCGCGTCAAGTGCTTCCCGTTCGAAGATCACAATGTCCCGACGCTCTACCAACTGTTCGTCGACTGCTTTCTTCTTATGCATGCATATGCTGCGTCCGTACACACATCCCCATGCTCACAAAACGATCCCTGCGATGTTCCTGTTTGATGCACTAGCACGGCGTTTTGCGAGCATGCAGCTGCATGGCTCGACGCCGATCCGGACCATATTGTAGCGCTCCATTGCAAGGCACGACGATGCGGAGACAGAGCACTTTCATGCAAATTGGGAGACATGCGCACTCATACTAATGACGCCATTGGGTTGTTTTTGTAGGCTGGCAAGGGTCGTGCGGGAATGATGGCGTGCATGTTGCTGATTCGAATGCGATTTGCAGACTCGGCGGCAGCCGCCATTGAGCGGTACAACCGCGTGCGTGTACGCGATCTCTGTGGTTTGACCGTCATGAGTCAAAGGAAATGGGTGAGATACTATGAGCAACTTCTCGCGCGATCCCAGCCGAGCTCTCCGGTCGCTCCACTGCAAGAACCCGGTTTCTGGATGAAGGCGCTCGCGATCCACAACTCGCTCACTGCGACCGTACCGCCAAAGCTACAATTGCGCGTATATCAGCTCGACAACACATCTCACCACAAGGTATTGCAACGGCACCTTGGTTTTGCCATTTGTTTTTCATTGTCCTCACCCCGTTGCTATGCTAGACGCTGCTGCACCAATCCATCGGCTACGAGCAATTCACTTTGCACGAAGAGATCCGTGGGAGTGTGCTGATCGAGTTCAAACGCCTGCAGTGCGAAGGCTGCCGAGTGCAGAAGCATTTCAAAATTTGGTTCGACACAACTTTCATCTCGCCAGGTGCGTTCTCTGACTACCGCAAAAGATCGAACCGCACGCTTGTATGTGGGAGCGTAACTTTTGTGTGCTTGTTTCTCTCTCGTGTCTGTTTACACAAGATGCCGAATCTGGACGCGTGGTGTTCACCAGAAATGAAATGGACTGGGTGTCCAAGGACAAGAAAAAGCGCCGCATTCCCGCTGCGATGGAGCTCGAGATGATTGTGGAGCCAGATTCATAGTGGAGATAGAGGAGTTGAGCTTCGTAAGGTGGAAGAGCAGTACATATTTCTTTTCTCTTTATTTCATGCTAGCCTCCCAGAATCCGGGAAACAGCAATCTTGATATTCACGCTAGTATTATTTGGGTTTAAACGGGACCGCGGAGAACGTGTCGCTGAAGCGTTTAAACTCCGGGTGGTACTCAAAGTTGTCTATGAGCACGCGAATGCCCTGTGCATGGCGAAGCTTGGCGTCCTCGTATTGCGACTGCATGGTCGCGGTGGTTTCCGCGTAGCTCCCCTCCAATGGTTTGACCTTGCTCTCGAAAAGCGCAATCCACGTGTGGCTCTCGCGGAGCTTCGTCTGCAGGTCGTCTCGGCGTTTGCTCAGCCGCAACAACAGATCGTCGTACTCCTGCTTCCCCTTTTCGTCGGCTTTGATCTCGCGATCGAGCATGTCGATCTTCATCTGCAGGTTCTCGAGCACGCCACCGATCCCGCTGGTCACGCGGTTCATCTTGCCCGCATCTTTCGCCGACATATGCTGCTGCTTGGCGCTCGGCGGAGGGTAGATCAGTCGTGGGAGACCTTTTCCGGACGGTGTCGATGCCATCGCGAACCTATATGCTGCGGAAGTGAATGAACGGGCGAGCAATGCTTTTTTGATGCGGATCGATGACCAAGATGGCTCTAAATTTAGGCATGCTCACATTCTCATCCTTCAAGTCAGAGCGAGCAAGGATGAAGCAAGCATTCTGGGGTATGCAATACGATCTTTTATTGGCAGGGGATACCAGTCTAACTCGCTTGGACGGGGTTCCGTGCTTCTCGCGATTGAGGTTGCTGCTGGCTTCGATCGCGAGGGGTGTATTCGCTATAGCTAGTCTCAACACTACCGCCCATGGAACTCTTCTCGAATTGACTGGGGCTATTCCGTTCAAATGCTGGGAAGTGACCGCCTTTGCGCACTCTTGGCGGTGCAGAAGGATACGAGGATGAAGGCGACGGCTCCGAGAGCGCGAGGAACGTGAGAAACTCCAAGAGTTGCGGCGACGAAATGAACCCGACGCCATTTTTGTCGACGCTAAGGATCACAAATTGCTGCTCGCTCATGTCGAGGTCCAGTCCGAGGCGATAGCAGACGTGCTTGATATCACTCGAGCGGCACATGGCTTCGTACTCCCCATTCTCTATGGGGACGACCATCTCGCGCGGCGCCAGCCCTTTGAAGGCATGGCGAATCAAGATCGCGGCGCTTTGGCGTCCGCTGTCACTCAATAGCAGCTCTTTCAAGCGACTTTCCCCCAGCAATTTCCTTCGCACCGATGCTTCGTCGCTTGAGAAGCTACTATTGCTACGATTGGTCGTCATCATCCCTGCGGTCGCGTTGTCCTGCTGGGTCGACTGGGTAGGAAGTGCAGAGGGCAAACCGAGCTCAAAGTTCGAGTTCAAGCGACGAGCAGTCTGCCGTTGCTGCCCTGAGCTGCCTCCTTGGAACCCACGCGAAGCGGGGGTGATCCGCTTCAGTTCGGTGAGAAGGTCACTAGCGCGATGCAGTAGATCCAGGTACGTGACTCCCGTTGACTGCGACGATAGCGAAGCGGATGGAGAAGAAGACGAGGGTGGAGGATAGAGAGCCTCCACAAAGTCGCGCACCGAGATTCCCGACGACGACGACGAAAAATTCAAACTCAGTCGCGAAGTGAGCAGAATCTCCGCGAGGTCGTCTTTGCTGACCTGTCCATGGACATCTGCATGGCGATGCAGATCCATCGCCGTTTTCAGATCGATACGCCGTTCGAGCAGGTCTTGGAGAATCGAGATCACCGCGAGCCGATTCATCCGGAGCTTCCGCTCCGTGTTGCTTTCCATTTCAGCACCGGCGGCAGCGCCACGGTATCCCTGCTGCTGGTGCATCTGTTTCGGCACGGATTGCGACAAGCGGGTTTGCACCAGCCCGACGTCATCGGAAATGTGATCCGAGATCCGAACCGAAGTCTTGGTGGCTCTATGGTCATGGTTCATTTTGCGTCGCGGGCAGTTCCAAAGCGCATCGGTCTCGCTCACTGTGTGCATATCGTACGCGTGTTTGCCACCGATCACGTCGTCGTAGGATTGCTCCTGCGGTGCAAGCAGCACGGACGTTGTCGACAAGTGCTTCTTGCGCTTCTTTGGGGAGAGCAAGTCGCTACAGAGCTGTCCGAGTCGTGTTTCCAGTCGCGCGTAGGGCATCGTCGGTGGTTGGCCACCTCCGATATAACGCTTGTCGGCACCAGTAGTCGTGGTAGTTGAGGTGTCCGCTCCGCTGAAAATGGTGAAAATCGCCGACTGGAGGTCGCACGTCGAGGCTAAAACGCCAAGCTCCTGGATCGCAGCGAGCAGTTCTTGAGGCGACACCATTCCGGTTCGGTCGATGTCGTTGCGTTCGCAGATTGAAAGCAAATGAGGCAACTCGGTGAGCATCGCCTCCAGCACTTTCTGCGCGGAACGAGGCAAGCGCGCTGGTGCCGAGGTGCGTCCATGTGTCGTTTCTGGTAGGGGAGATGAGCCTCCCTCCGTATTAAGGGCAGGCAGCGTGTTCCATGCTGAACCACCAACACCACCACAAGCTGCTGCACCGCTACCTGAGTCTGGTCGGGTGAGAAATGTATTGAAATGGTCGTACAGATCCTGGTTGACGATGTACCCGCGTCCGCTTGGGTCGAGTGTCCAGAACAAGGTCTCGACTTCTGCATAGCGCGCCAACACACTCAAATGCACGAGGCTCTGACGGAACTGCCCCCTCGTGATTCGTCCAAAACGGTCGCCCGGGAAGATCGTTTGCGGCGACGATGTCCCCAGTTGTCCCAGTTCTTTCATTTGTTGGAGTTTGAGGAGGATGCGTTTCTCCAGTGGCGCATGCGGACGACCAGCAAACATGGGATCCTCATACGTCGTCATCACTGGCTCCTCCTGAGAGTCTCCTGTGGTGGTGTCGCGATGCGGATTCAGCGTAATGTCACTTTTCCAGCGACTTTCGTCACGGATCTTTACGCTCGTTCGATTGGCTTCGACGTTTCTGCATAACCGAAGCGATGTGTGAGAAACATCGCAGTAGACCACACACCATCCAAAAGTCCAGGGTTGCACTGCAGTGACTTTACCTTTGCTCATTCGATTTCCCTGCAGGGTATGGTGCTGACGTCGCAATGGCATTCAAGTCTACGCCATGATGGACCGACGGGTGATAGCTCTCCTGCACTGCTTGGAAGTTCGTGCGTCGTCCTGTGCGGATCGGCGACACATCAATCATCGCTCTAGCGGACGGCATCGCGATGGGAGAGGAGATCGCCGATGTGCTCGTCGAGCTATGGTCCGAGGCTTTCAGCGCCTGCATGAGCGGCGTCAACCCAATCGCTCCGGTGGAGGAATCCCTTGAAATATATATAAAGACGAGCAAATCAAAGCCAGAGAGGATGAACAAAAAGAAGGAGTCGATGCTGGGTTGCAAAGCCACAAATGAAAGACTCACGTGAACGGTAGGAGCCGCACACGCAATGCCGCGAAATCGGCGTTGCTCAGTGCGAGTCCACAACGCAGCAAGCAGTCTCGAAAGGTCTCGGGCGTCACGAAGCGGCGGTTGACGCGCTCAAACTGCTGGAAAAGCGGCTGCAATTTATCGATCGCCTGCACGAGGAAGTCCCAGAGCCGGGCGTTGCCCACGCCTGCAACGGGGGGTGACACTTGCGTTGAGGCTGTCGGTAGCACATGCGACGATTTCCCATGAAACAAAGCCAGGAAATCCGCATACTTGACGCCAAACGACGGTCGAGAGCTGCTGCTGTTACTTTCATTCCCGCCGCCCGCCACCGAAGCGGCGAGATCCTTGAGCTCGGGGGAAAGCGAGTCGTACACTTTCTCATACTCCCTGGGGGTTAGAAACACGCCAATGTGGCTCAAGCCCAACTCAAACTCCTCTTGGCTCACACTGCCTGAGCACGTGATGTCCATTTTGAAGAAAATCTGGCTGAGTTTGTCCGCGTTCTGTGCGATCGCCTCTGCGATGCGTCTCCAGATCGTATCGCTCTCGCTGTTGCTGCCGCTCGCACTCCCATGCAGACTCTGTGGGAGTATCGCGCCTCCACTTGCTGACCGAGGGTTCTCGGTAGCGTATGGCGCAGCGACATGCTGAGCAGCGTCATAGTTCCGATAGAAATGGCTACTACTGGCACTGTCGCCACTGTTGCCTCTGGATGACCCAACGCGAGTCTGCTGCTGTTGCTGGTGACGAGCGCGGATCAATTGCAACGACCACTCGGTCATAATGCGGCAGAACATATCGATATCTAGCACACACACATACAATAGGATCGAATGATCACAGTGACATTAGGTTATCCATACTCAGGCTCAATTTTAGGACTCCGCATGAAGCCAACCCACCTAGCTTCCGAGTCTGCGAAGGACAGAACACCGAGTAGAGCTCTTTGCCCTTTGTGAGCGCATTCGCAGTCTCCTGCTGTTGCTGCGCGGTGTCATTCGATGCGGGGAACTGCAGGATCCCCAGTCGCTTGAGTGCCAGTTGGAACTCCCTCACGTCCAATTGCCCATCGCCGTTGAGACTGAACCGCCGCAGCACATCGTCGGGTTTCAGCGCCGTATGCGAAAAGCGCAGCACTTCGTCGCTAAAGTATTCGATCACCCGCCGATTCGAGAGCAATTGGTGGTACTGATGCCAATCGGCGGTGCTCATGTTGTCGATCTTGGTCTGCGTTTTGTACATGGCTGTTTACACTGCGGAGACCAAAAGACGAAGGGGGGGTGAACGCATGCGCAGAGAGCTATTTGGAGCGACGCGAACACGCAGAGATGCAGCTGCTTGGTGCTTGTGCGAGTGGTTTGCGGGACGCAATTCGCAATTGTGGTTGTTCATGGGGACGAATGTTGCAAACAATCGATGGCGTCTTTTCGAGGTCGTTTCATGCAGGAGTCCCTAATTCAGGATCCGTTCACATTCAGGTAAATAGGGCATTGCACTTGATCGGTGCACTTTTTAGTTCTGCGGTTTATGTCGAAAATGCTCAGAATGTCGATAAGGATCAGTCGCGTCGACCAATCATGCAGCATTCTCTGCTTTCGTTAGCCAATGAAAACCCGACATGGTTTCTCTTGCGTTCACGAAGGTACCTACAATTTTGTGTGTACTCAGATTCAAATCGGATACACATTGATTGTCAACAACACAAAAACACACAGATGAGAAACTCAAGGTCGAACGCGGCGCGAAGTCGACAGGATGAACAATATGCACAACCGCGCAGGAAGCAATCTCGTTCGCGGTCTGCGTTGTGGTGTATTTTATAGATTCGTGTGTGTGTGTGTGTGACCCACTCCTGTCTTCGTTATCGCAATCTCTCCATGTTCTTCTTTGGGGACACTTTCAGCTTCGCCGCCGTTTTCGCATAGATCGATTTCATTAAACGCGACAGCTTCTTCGACGACGACGACGACGACGACGACGGTGCGTCGGTCGATTCATCTTGCTGCTGGAATTGCTCGTACTCGAGCTCGGAATAAAACAAGTCCGCGGGGTCGTACGATTGCCGCGGCAGCACCAGCACCTCCGGCTCGTCCTGGAACGACACGCTCTTCCGCTTGGACCGCGAAAATGCATCGGCGCGCTCCGTGCTCGAACTGCCAGCGCCGCCGTCGGAGAGCTCTGCGCTCCGCACACCAGCGAGCGGACTTTTCGTATTGAAGCTCTGGTAGTAGAGCGCCGTGACCCATCGTACGATATCTTTCTTCTGGTGAATGCGCACGGTGACCACGCGACTGGAATCCTGCGAGCGGATGTACACGCATTCGTGGTCAAACCCAAACACGCTTTCATTCGGGCTGCTGGCTTTCACTCGCAGCAAGATCTCATCGCACGGCGCAGTGTGGCGCTTGTAGTCTGTTCGGCGCGCATACAGCTGCAGTTTCCCCAAAAGCAGCACGCCGTAGAGCCATCGCGAGCACACTTTGCCTTTAGATGCTTTCGCACGGGAACTGGACGACGATACGGACGTCACTGCTTTTGACGCGGAAGAAGACGTGGTGGCGGGTTTGCGACTGCGGCGGTCCCCATCCTCCTCGATGCGCACGAACCCCGTCAGTGGATAGTACGCTGGTGCTGTCGTTTCCGCTGCTGGTGATGGTGGTGCTGGTGGTGCTGGTGATGGCGGAGCTGTCGGTGGTGGTGGTGATGGTGGCGACATCTTCGCGCTCGCTTCCGCACTGCCCTCTGTGCGCGAAAGTGCCGCTCTTGAATGGTAATAAAAAAATCCGCGCAGCGTCTTCTGGTTGTGTAGCGTTGAGTGTGAACGTTGAAGCAACGACTTCGAAAGTGAGCGAGTGCGCAAAGGAGAAGTGGAAGCTGTTTAAACAGCAAGCAAAAAACAGCTGGCTCGAGGGAGCACCAGCACTCGCAAACGGATAAAATGAAAGAGGACGAATCTTTTGGCTCTCAAACAACAATGGCGGAAGACGAAAACTCACATTGAACCTCGTGCCTCACTCTGCGTCAGTATGATGGCTAACCTCCCTCCCAAATGACCTGTTTGTTCTTTTTTAGCGCCTGTCGCTGTTTTGGGAGTGCATACAAATTCGTAGATGGATGGGACGAGGTGTTCATTTACAGCAAACAGCTCGAGTGTGCGAGTGTACCGTAACCGGGACTCGCACACAATCCGCACGTACCAATGGCGATACGGGGTACGAACGCTCGCAAGTAGGTGCACTTCCTGCTCTACGGTAGTCGTCGCTCCTTTTCTCCGCCCAAAGTCGACATAAACTGTCAAGCAAACAGCTTGCACGCACACAGACCTGGGACACCTGCGAGGTAAACAGCACCTGTGTCTTGCCGCAAGTGATGGCACGAGGGTTCGGCCATCTGCTGGTGCGTGTGTCCCAAGGGAAAGCAAACAAGACTGGAGACTAAACATCGCTGTGCACTTTCGCTGTTCGTCCACTCCGAGCGATCAAAAGAAGGACGCAAAAAGAGGATCACAGCGATGTCAGATAAAGATCGCGAATGGCTTGCTTTGGGTGTATGTGAGAGCAATCGACGTGCAGTTTCCCTTTGACGAAGCGATCCGCGTTCGCTGTGCAGCACATTTATCGTGCGAGGAAGCGCAACGCGATGGTCGAGACGTCCTGGAATGTGCAGGCAACGAAACTCGAAGAGGAGGAATGCAGGATGGGGTGTCCAACGCCTGGTCTCACCCATGCGACTGGATTTTCCCCTTTCTCAGCCTCAGTTTCTCCCCCCCTTCGCATTTAATCGAGGCGATACCGTGACAGCAAAAACAAAAATCCGAGAAAAAGCTGATCCCATTGTCAAACTGGAAATATTCTCCATCAAGCGTGTCTGTATGCGTAATTCTAGCATACTGAGACTAATGTTGCGCCACGGCACCATTGAAACTGAGAGGGAGGGATTTTTTCGGGTTTTGTGCCCACATAGCAACAGCAAGTAGCAACGGGAGGGAACATGGAGCTTCAGCGCAAGTGGCACGTGGAATTGAACGACGCGCGCGAGAGCGACCTTCCTGGCCGCCTCGAGCCGATCGGCTTCTGCAGAGGCTTTGTTGCCGAGAAGGTGCGTCTTGATCTGTCTCTTTTCGTCTCGATCGAAGGAGCAACCGTTGCGATGCCATGCATGCGCTGGAGCGTTTGCACAGCGCGGAAGGTGGTTCTGACGCACATGCGATGTTGTGTATTTTGCAGGAGAACAACAATGCTGTGGCGAAGACTGCCTCGAACACCCAAGAGCTCAAGAAGAAGGTTCGTTTGTCGGTTGTTGTGCTGACTCCCAAGACGTCTCGTGGAGTCGAGCAGCTCCGTTGGCAGTATCGATGACTGAGTGTGTGGATGCGTTTGTAAACTGCAGCGTGCTATGGAGATTGGTACGGCGCCATTCAAGAGTCTGATGCAGACGGGGTTTATGATGTGGATGAGTGGGTCGTCGGTGAACATCTTCAGCATCATGGTCACTGGCATGATCATCATGAACACGCTCAAGTCGTTTTTCAACATCCAAACTGGTAGGTTTGTTGTTGTCTTTCCTTCTGCGTTTTGCTCTCTCTGCTGCATGTTGTCGTCCCATTTGCTCATCGTGCTTGCTCATTGCTATTGTTTCAAATGCTAGCGTTTGCGTCGGTGAACGATGGCGTGATTGATCTCATGCAACCAAAGCTGGTGTACATTGCTGGCAACCTTGCCAACGCTGCGATGGCGTTGTACAAGTGCGCGAATATGGGCTTGCTCCCAACAACGGCTGCAGACTGGACGTGGCTGCTTCCGATTAAGCAAGCGATGGAAACGTCTGCATACGCTTTTGATCAGTGAGAGAGAGAGAGAGAGTGAGAGAGAGAACCTCCATTAGATGTGGTATGATAACAACACGAGAAGCATTTTTTTACACATTGGACATCAAAAACACACAACCAAATACTAATCAACTTTTCACTTGTTCATTTTACTTTCGTTCGTATTGAAAGAACGAGGATAAAAAATTGGAGACAAAAACAATAGACCCGGGAGACACGATCCTCCTGTGACTAGAGCAGAAAATGGAGACAAAAACAAAATGTGGTGGCGATGATACACACACACACTCTTTTCTTCTTCTACGACATGTTGCGGCCGCCTGTGTGTGGCGGACAGCGATACTCTTCTGGCAGCAGCGATCGCTGCAGCGCATTGAATGCAAACACACGTCGCCCCGTGTTCTTGAGAGCATTCTCGATACGCACGCCTTCGGACCGCATCACGGACACGATCCCTGCTTTCTTCGCCTCGGGGAGACCGTGCTTTTCGACCAGGATACGACCCTGCTCCAACGTCACCGACATGCCCGTTCGGTCCTTTGCGCTTTTGCACACCGTCACACGTCCCGCAGACACACGACGACACAAATCGGAGCTCAGCTGCAGGATCTCGGGACGCTTCTTGCGCGTCTGACGAGACAGCGAGATGAGCTTGTCCAGCTTGCTCAGGATACGAGTCACTTCTTCGCGCGAAGGGACATCTCGGGCAACACCAGCACGTGGGTTCGAAGCTCCAGTGTAGTAGCGAGTCTGGAGCGTGGCTTGATAGTTGCAGTACCGGTCGCAATACGATCGCAGAGAACGAAGACTGTTCTCATTGATCACATCCTGGAGACGCGTCACCGAAGAGCCTGTGTTGTTCGCCAGCGTCTGCTTTTCGTTGATGCCTTGAGAGAATAGCACGGGACACACTTTCACTGCCCCGCCTTGACGCAAATACTCGGACAGTTTGACCTTGTTCGAGCGCAGCTTGATGCGGATCACCAAGTGCGTGTACCCGAAAAGCTTGTCCACGGACGCCGGAGCCAACGAAGACGCCGAGTTGCCGCCGATCCCACCGAGCAACTTGTGGTTCTTCGCCTTGATTAGCGTACTGAGAAGACGCTGACCAACACCGCTGAACGAAGCGGACGCAAAGGAAGCAGCGCGAGTTGGGGACGACGGACCTTTCGATGAATCGGAGGAAGTGTCGCCAGATCTCCCAGAAGTGCTTCCAACCGACAGCGCATCGTCAATATTTGTAAACACGTTGACGTCAACGACACCAGCAATCCCGGCACTAGACGACGAGGAACCCGAATGAGACGAAGCCTCACCTTCGACGACAGTACCCTGAGTCTCCTTCGTCTCTTCCTCTTCCATGTGAAACGACAGCGAGGTGGCTCTCTCCACAGTCTTGACTTCTTCTTCGTCGTCGTCGTCATCGTCTTCATTCTCGTCATTCTCGTCCACGAGCACGAAACGAATATTGCGGAGTTCATTCACAGCACCCGCCATATCCTCCAGCATACCGGCTTCGTTACCATGAGTCGAGACCAAACTTTCGACGTTGAACAAGAATCCCAACCTCTCCATCTGTTCCAGCATCCCTTGACCAACCTCAGCTTGCGCATTCTGCAAGGCTAAATCAATCTTTCGCGTAAACGCTGTCACCAGAGCTGCAACAGCTTGAGGAAAGCAAACATCCATGCGCTGCTGGATCTCCCATTCCAGATTCTCCGCTTTCTGCTCCTCCTCTGTCCACATTGGATTCTGGTGGTGTGCTGCCGTTGATCCAGGTTCTTCCCGAGGTCTAGGCTTTGTCTTCGCATGCTGCTCTTCGAGTCCCAAGATACCACCGTTCTTAAATTTGTAGACATGTGCCGCCATTGCACCGACAGTCACAATATCATACACCGCCGCACTGTTGCCGCCGTCGCTTTCGCTGCTGACTTTGGCGGATCGCTGCGAATCTGCAAAGCTATCCTCTTTTCCGACCCACATCTCCTGCAAGTGGAGATTGATCGGCAAGAAACGCAACTGCGCATTCTTCTTCTCAGTGCTTGGCTTGAAATAATTCTTGTGCTGATCGCGCGTCACATACAACCGTCTGAGGCGCCGAAGGAGCGCGAGATACTCCTTCATACGGTTCGATCGCTGGGTCATCCACTCGCGGCAGCGGTTCAGGTCTCCGTCATCCTGAATTTGCTGGATCAAGTTCTCGTAAATACCCCGATCGGATCCCTTCTGTCGCTGCCTATCGTAGGCTTCCAAGCGAGCGATATCATTTTGAGCGATGAGAAAGCATTTGCTTCGGTGGCGAATGATGATTTCCAATATCTGTCGCGGAATCAAGTTGCTAAATCGGCTTTCCGTGAGATCCTCAACGACCAGTAGCCCTTGTTCACGGATGTGATATTGACTGCTGATAGAGTGGGAAGCCGCGAGACCGCTGATTCCAGCGGTGAAACCATACTTCGCTCCTGCCGCCTTCGGAATCACAGTGTGAATGGAGAGCTTCGGTGGAATCGTGCTCGGACCGACCTGCTTGTACGAATTCTCCGCTGCAATCAGCGAAGCTTGTTCGCAGCGAGCCCCTGCAGTCACTAGGGCATTAGTGGACACGCTAAACTCTGCGACAACGTTGTACGTCGGAATGCCTGCGGTTGATCCGTCGGTGGAATCTCCGTCAGACTCGAGCTCAAAAAGCTCATCAATCGCCTGGGAGCTTTGAAAGCCACCAGTGTCCAAATCAGCGTACGAGGACTCAACGGTATGCTGGCTGCTGCCAAGGTCGTCCTCATCTTCATGCTCACCGGTACTGCGACGCTCCAGGGCTGCCAACACAGCAGCAGCACTTATTCCTGAGTGGTCGGTTCGGCTCGCAGAATTGCTCTCGGTGTTCAATGCATAGACCACCATCCGCACTCTCTCGTCGGTGTTTGACACCGGGATTCGAGGAACGGCTAAGAACGTGTACACATATCGACCATTCGCTGGAGTGACGTCTTTGTTGATCGACGTGACGGTATCCGTATTGCTAATTTGGCGCCACACGCTTGCTTTCGTCTGTGCGTCCACCTCCAACCGCTGGATTGCAATGAAGCAACCTTGGCTGAAAATTTCATTCGTCTCCAACGCCATTGAGAGACCAATGTAATCGTCGGGATTCGCAACGTGGGGGTAGTTTTCGCCCGACTCTCCTGAAGACGATTCCCCATCCGCATCTAAATCGTCGAACTCAGTCATCGACCCACCACTCCATCGATCAGCTGTACTAAAAGAGAAGATTGGCGTCCTGATTTCGCCGTATCCAAACTGCGACAGCGGACTGCCGCTTCCGTCATTGTCCGCATCACCTAGCGATTTTGCCGTCGCGTTCCACTGTAAGAAGATCAGGCAGCTTGGAGGAATCGAGCACGGAAGCCACACAGTGAAGATGTAGTACCACGGGTAGGAAATATATCGCTCGCTGCGAGACAAAATCTGGACCACCCAGGAAAGTAGATACACGAGCGTGACGACACCAATCAAAGCGTAGTATAATCGAAGCGCCTTCATGAGAACGATCTGGTGTGGACCAGTTGCATTGATCAAGAGCAGTTTTCCGCGTCGCATAACCATAACGCCAAGCGCCATGACTGTAAGTGTCAAAGCCAGGAAAAGCGCATACGTCACCGTCGTTGAGATGATAAAGAAGCGGTCTTCATCGGAGGCGTAGCAACTCCACAGATATCCCTGGATATCCGAGAACACGCTGTCTGACGGCTCCAAGTCATCGTATTTGCACTGCTGGTTGGCGTACGACAACGCATTCTTCTCCGAATCGTACACACGAGTGATCAAGTCCCGATGGTAGAAGGGGAAGGAGGCTTGGAAAATGTAGAACACAATATTGATGACGGCGAATGCAATCGACGTCGTCGTCTTTGGAAGTTTTCGAAGCCGCAGATTCAAAACCGTTCCCCAATGGAAGCACACCGCCGTCAGCATCGTAAACGTGAAGCACAAATACACTCGGGAGATGTAAAAGTACGTGCTACTGCGGTTGAACGCCCAAATCAAGTTGTTCAGGATCGCGGTGCACAACGCTAGCACAGTGCAGATGGCTGTAATATCTGTCCAGATAGAGCCTAGAGAGAACGCCAACCCATTGCTGCGGATCACCACTGTGCAAAACAGCAGCGTGCAGATAAGGACCACCATTGTCACGTAGTTGTATGGACTCGCGGTTGCGCCAGAGACCATGTCGACCGAAATCGCAGAGAATCGACCGTCCACAACCAATCTTTGCTCTGGGTCCCGGATTTGGATGGTCGCGAAGTTCAAGCCGGAGTATGACACCGATGGATTCTGCACTTTGTCCACGCCAAGACTAACCCATCCAATTTCGATGTCTTCTTCCACTCTCAGCGACCACCAGTTGTCTCCAGCAGTGTAAATCGTTTGCGTGAAGTTGTTTCTCCATTCGTCGGAAGCAACCACAGTCTGCGATGTGCCAGTAGAGATGGTGGTGTCATTGGCAACAGCAGTCACGAACGCAAATTGGTCGTCGTCGCTGCTCTCTTCACGCTCTGGAAAGAGCTCCCAGGACCACACAGCGTCAGACGTGAATTTCCACTTCGTCCCAAACTGCATCTCAATCGTGCTTCCTTTCGGCACTCGCGCATTCGTGTAAAACACTAAGCTCGCATTTCCGGCATTTCCAGGGTAAATGTTCTCTGGAAGGAAAGATCCGCTCGAGAGACTCGCGGACCCAAGATCCGTTACGCGGTAAAAAGAGTTGAACACAGCACCCTCTGGATCATCAAAGATGAAATACACTGGAGATAGATTCGTATCGGTCGAGTACGTCGTAGACACGGTGCTATCATCCACACCGGTGGGCGTCACAACGTTGTCGAATGTGATGCTGAAGGAGTCGTTCGTGCGATACGCAGTCGGGATATCCACCGTCAAATGGGTGCGGTCGTTGAACGTTGACATCACACACTTGGTCGAGGTTTTCACCGATACGGTCGTCGTCGCTGCTGTCCCAATCTCGCAGGTAGAGTTTGCCGTAAAGTTGTATCCAAGCGGACTGGCGATCATGATCTGAACCAGAGTGTGCGCTTCGGTAGCATAGAAGACGTCGATGTAATCGGTTGGCGTGAACGTCATGGAGAAAGTCGCATCGAGTTGTCCGGGCATCGCGTTCGTGACGCCTTTCCACACATTGGAATCCAGTACCGGTCCCGCGCAGCAGCTATCGGTGCAGGAGAAATTGGCCCCAGCGGTGAAATTCCACGTCGTCTGTCCGCCGCAAAAACCGTTCGCTGTTACCGGGTCATTTTGGCACGTCGGGAACACGATGCATGGGTACCACGCCTTGCGATTTTGAGCGATTCGACCTCTGTACGTACAGCACGGGAGCCCGCTGCATTCGCCATGTATCGTTCCGAAGAGATTCCGCGGCTGGGTTTGATTACAACACGCAAGCTCCAGCTCGGACGAATTTCCATCACCGGATGACGAAGAAAAACTTGAACAGCACGGCGAGCAATCGTCATTCAGATACGTCGGGGAAGGCGTCGGTGTTGGCGTCAGCACAGATGCCGAACTCGACGCAGATGCCTCTCCGCCAGCCTCCACTTTCGCATTCCCTGTGTCGCTTCCGTCGCTAAACGCATCGACGTCTGTAATGCTCGAACTCGATCCCGTCGCGCTGGACGCTGATGCTACCGATGCCGATGATGTCATCGTCATTGTCGTCATTGTCGTCGTGTCCTGCGCTGTCACGACCGCCGCCACGACGAGCAAGAAGACGAATACCGCTTTACATACGAGCTGCTGCGACCGCCATCGTCCCTGCATACTCCCTCGCCTACGTCACTCACTCACTCACTCTCCAGAGTAGTCGTCGAAGGAATACCAGCACGGTGTCGACCACTCGGGAACTGGTTGTTGCAGTAGATACCTAGATACGCAGAGACCCGGGTGATTTGCTTGTGTATACTATCGAGCAGGTACGCGCGCGCGCGTGGGTATGCGTCGTTCCTCGTCGATGCGTTTGGTGTCGCGCTCGTCTTTATCTTCTTGCTGCGTCGCGATCGCACCACGCCATTACAGACAGACAATCACTCGGTTGGCACCCGCCCCATCGCGATCAACAGCGCCGACTTTCTTTTTCTTTCCTTCCAGAATAGATTTCGGAAAGATAAAGACCTTTCATTCCCGAAACGCTCTGGTGGAGAAGAAATGGATGCAACGACAGCAGTAATTTACCGATGTCTTTTCTTTGAAGAGATCGGAATCAACCTTTTGGCACTTGGTCGTTCCAATATTCAGATGGTTCAGCAAGATCGGCCAAAAGTCCTCGACGGGACAGCGACATGGAGGGAGCTCATAAACTTCTACGATGTATGCATTTCTACACCCCTTTGGAGCTCTGAATCGAATCATGTGGCGGTCAATTCTAGAGGCAAATGAGTTGTCGAAGGCAGTTGTCCACGAGGTTCGAATGTGGTCTCTCATCCAACTCGAGGTCTTGTCAATCCCCTACCCTCCACTTTCCCCTTTCTGCTGACTCTTTCTATGGACGGTTGCATTTCCGACACCTCATTTCCGACACAAACTGTCAAAAATGCATCACAATCTTTGACAGCTCGTCCGTTACGAACCTGATTCCAGCTGTGTTGAAGAACAAATGGGGGGAGAACAAAAAAGAAAAAGAAGATACATCGATAACCACTGAGGAAGAAGCGCATATTCCCTTCGTCCACGCGCATCCGAGAGTTCGACACCGCCGCACCATGCTCACGTTGACGCATCTGCTGAAGCTTGCGGTCGCTGCGCTGCTTGCCACCCATGCGCGTTTCACGACTGCTGAGCACTGGGCAGTGATCGTCGCAGGCTCGAGGGGGTACGAGAACTACCGTCACCAAGCTGATGCGTGCCATGCGTACCACGTTGTGCGTCGCCATGGCATCCCCGAGGAGAATGTGGTTCTCATGATGTACGACGACGTCGCGTCCCACAAGGCGAACCCGTTCCCCGGTCAGCTGTTCAACAAGCCGACAGCGGGGAATGGGTCCGACGAACTGGCAGTGGATGTCTATGAAGGATGCAAGGTGGACTACAAAGGCAAGGATGTCACCCCGAATATGTTTATCAATGTGCTGCTGGGCAACTCGACCGCGACGAATGGCAGAAAAGTGCTCGGGAGTACGGACCAGGACCGAGTGTTTGTGAACTTTGTGGACCATGGTGCGCGCGGGTTCATCGTGTTCCCCAATGGCCAAGAGCTGAGCTCCAAGAGACTCGCGCGTGCGCTCAAGCAAATGCATGGAGCCAAGAAATACAAGGAGCTCGTGTTTTACATGGAAGGTATGGATACTGGCTGTCGCCTCTGTCGATGAGAGCACTGGGTTCCATCTCTCTCACATGTTTGCTGTTGATGCTGTAGCTTGCGAATCGGGTTCGATGTTCTCGAACAGCTTCTTGAAAAAGATCAATGCGTATGCGACAACGGCTGCCAACGGACTGGAGGCTTCGTGGGGGACGTATTGCCCTCCACATGACAATGTGAATGGGAAATTCCTGGGCACGTGTTTGGGGGATCTCTATTCTGTGAACTGGATGGAAGATAGCGACCTCACGGATCTATCTGCGGAATCCATCAGTGAGCAATACAAGCGCGTGAAGAAAGAGACAAACGAAAGCCATGTGCACCAATTCGGATCGAAACCTATTCAGAAAGAAATCGTCGGGAACTTCCAGTCAAACTACGACAAGGGTGATTCTGAAGACTTGCATCAAGGCGAGGGAGAGAATGGTGGTACACGATCGCCACGAGCATCGCTTGGATCAAACCTAAAGGCATCAAGTGCGGTGGATGTCCACGATGTGGACTTGGTGCTTGCATTCTACAAGTACCTTCGTGCGTCCTCGGGACCCGACCGCAGAGCGTTGGCGGACGACCTTGTGCAGCAAATTCGTATGCGAGAGAGCGACGACATCCTGTTTGAAAAGATCCATCGAATCTACTTGGGACGCATGAAGCAGCCGCTTTTGCAAAACGCTCATCCGGAAGACTTGGAGTGCCACGACCGCGTGTTTCGCATTTTCGAAACGCAATGCCGACACGAAGTGGGGGATCCAGCTATCGGTCATGGTTTCACGGGGTATAGCTTGAAATACGCTGGCGTGCTCACGGATCTCTGCGAAAGTCCATTACGCGTGGATGAGATCGAGTCCATTGTGAAAGAAGCGTGCGCCTCGGCTGATCATGAGCGCGAAGAGGAAGCGCAGCAGGACCACTTCAATGCTGATGCTGTGTTTGATCCGGAGCTGATTCTGATGGGATGAGATCTGGTTCGTTCAAGCTGATTCCTTCCTGGTTTGTGTCACTAGAGAGTGAATGCGAGCAGTAGTGTCACAAGATGGAACGGATGGACCACAGAAAGCGACGATTGGTGCGTTTGGACATCTTCGAAGCGGAGAGCCATTTGAGTTTTTCAGTCTTTTGGGGAAGAAGCGTGTCGAGCAAGCAAGCTTGGACGCAGTGCGAAAGTATGCGATTGTCTGCATCCTTCTTTGTAAACCTACGTGTGTGCATCTCTTTTCTTTTTATTGTGTGTTTCACGATGATAAACTAAAATGATATAATGAGCCTGAATCATTGTGTGGACAAATTCTTGCTGAGTGAAACGATGTATCGAATCCGTGTGCACGAGGGTAGAAAAGATATGCAGGACGTTGAGTGGTGTAGTTTGAACGAAGCCGATGTACATTCGGACGCGAATAACGCTGCAAAATATAATATGGATGCAAGAACTCTATCCCCTTCCTCAACCGCGCATGCACACTTTGTTGAGGTTTACTTGGTCGCTCATTCGTCCATGCCTTCGTCGCTGCCTTCGACCAAATCCGATTTCTCAGCACCAAGTGATTCGTACATGCGGATGAGCTCTTCGTGTTCCTCTTCGATCGCAGCATCAAACGGCTAAAGAGTCGACCAAATCAACGCGCATGGGTTCATAACGGTCATCATCTTGCACACAGTTCTCCATTCACACACCAACTCCGAGCGCGGCAGACTCACCGTGCGTCCTTCAGCATTTCGCGCATTGACATCGGCTCCATGGTCAAGCAAAATCTTGGCGATTTCCACGGTTTCGCATCGATGAAGCGGAGTGTCCATGTCATTATCACCTGCAGGAAACATCAACAGAACGCAACATGCCATCAGCAGCAGCCACCACGCGAATCAGTACACACACAACACGAACCTAGTGTTGAGATCGCTCCATTCTGCAACAAGAACACCACCAGTTCCGTGTGGTTGTAGCTCACCGCAGCTTGCCTGTTGTTTGATCAGCAGTTCATGGGCGACACCAAAGAATGAGCATCGAGCAGATCGCCACTGCTCCAGCAAAGCAGACGTGGAGAGCCACTTACAGTGGAGTGTATCCGTATTCGTCTTTGGCGTTCACGTCACCGCCTCCTGCGAGAAACGCCTTCACGGTCTCCAGTTCGCCATCACTCGCTGCCATCCAAATGTTCATCGTCGCTGCTTCCTCTTGGCACAGTCGTGATCGACCTTCGCAATCGTTTTTGGATGAGCACTTTTGGCTGGTCAATACAAATCCTCAGATCTGATCCATCGCTCAGACTCAGCGACAAGGATTTGGAGTTTGACAGAGATGGGTACACTTGGTGATCTGGATGCACTTTCGGCAAAATGCTTACTGCATGTACTCGCTTCATCTGGAGTGCTCACTGCCTTCGCGTGCAGAACATGTAGATGTGCTTATCCCGCAGCAAACCACAGCTATTGACGGTCATCTTCAAAGACGAACGATGCATGTCGTGACTTGCTGCAAATGCATTGCATATCTTGGGAGAAGGAACCCCCTTTTTGCTTGGATTTTCGAAGGGACGCTCTCCTAGATTGTGCGACACGTAGTGACCGCGAAACGGCCGTGGAACGACAGCATTATGGAAACTGTCCACGTTCGATCCCTCTCTCTCTCTCTCTCTCTCTGTTCATGAGAAAGAGCATTTTCGTTATCAACATCGAAGCGGATTCCTGCGAAAAGGTGGACCAGAACATGAACATACACTTTCTCAGCGCCAAGAAGGAGCATCCAGCTGAGAAAGAGGGTTCTTTGCTACACCTCCTTTCTCTCTCTCTTGATGTTCACAAAAGAAAATGTATCCAACCGAAGAAAAGCACCTGCGCTCGAGGCAAGCGAAGCCATGAGCACCTGCGGATGCGATAATCGATCGAAATAGGGTGGTGCCACAGACGATAGTGCAATAGAGCACGACAGCAACGGCTGTGTGCATGCTTGGACGAGACAACCAAAGGACAACGCTCGATCTGCACTAACCCATACCATTACACTCCGAGTTGACTTGCACGGTGGAAAAGTCGAAGATACTGCTTCAAGTTAGCTTCCATTTCTTAAATATGGAAGCGTTCCATATTTGACGACATCTCATGCTTTTGTATGCGACATTTGGAGGTGGACCCTGTAAAGGTAAACCTGAAACACGTTGCTGATTGCGGAGTCGCACTTTTCCATCACTGGATCTGCCTCTTTCATTGAATACGCATGTTATATACTTCATAAAGAGGGACTACTCAACTTCACATTTGCTATCTCGATTTTGATGGTATTACTTGCAGCAAAGCGTGTATTCTACATATAAAGGGAGGCAAAGGCAAGTGGATGGTTGCACACCAAGAGCACAATGTTACATCCGCACTCGCACACAAAGTAAATCCGCAACAGCAACGAATGCGCGCATGTGGAACGCGAGTCGACGCTGTCGCCATTGCTGATGGATTGATGGGCTCGCAGGTCTCGCTCCATTTTGGAATTGTGCACCTACCAGACGCTTGCTGCCAGCGAAGAGCTCGATCTACCTCCGACAAGGATGTGGCTCTTTGCGGGAGTGAGTCTGGCGATTTGCACGCCGTGCTTCCGCGCCGCGCTCGAAGCGCTTTTCGCTGAACTGACGATCATTTTCTTCAACCACTTGGTGGCTGTCGCGGTCGGGACGCTGCTTGCGTTTCTAGGTGCGCTTTTGCTGCACCACACGCAAGTGCTTGCGCCAAAGCTGCACGAGCCATCGACGCACAAGCAACGGGGAGGAGACGAGGAGGATGGAGAAACCAAGACTACTGGAAAAGAAAACAAAAACAACGAGTGTGGGATGAAGAAGAAGAAGCGGGTGGTGTCCAGCGACGGCATTGCGAGCACCGCCGCCGCGTTATCCGGGTGTCCAAGTGGCGGAACGCGCTACCGTGTTGTGACCAAGCGCGTGAGAAACGTCGTGTCGACCAGCAACGGGGTGCGTGCTTTTTGTGCATTGCATGCAGAATGTGTGTACTTCTGCTCTGCTAGTGTCCACAGTAGTAGTTGCAGCATGTTGGCTTTGTGCACTTACGCTTCTGTCCATCCTCTTGGTTTCTCTTTTGTGTGTTGCATTTGCAGCTCTGGAAGATGTTGTTTTTCGCATCGGCGATGCTGCCAACCGCGTTGTTCACGCAAGCGGCTACTGCTGCTACTGCTGCTGCTGCTGGTGGTGGTAGTCAACACGCATTGCAATTGGCGCCATCGACTCGCCGCCTTTCGAACACGACGGTGCCCTACACGCTCGCTGACGACCCAGCGGCACTTGAAGTCATCAAATCCAAGCTAACGACCTGCAAGTACTCGAAGAAAAAAGAATGCATCAACAATGTCACGTCGATCCCGGAATTCGGAGTGTACAGACAAGGTCCTGGTATGTGTGTCGCCTTCGATACTTCGTATGTGAACATCACGTACAACTATGCTGCGCTCCCGAACCGCTACCTGCCGATCTCGGTTGAGGAAGGAAATGAGCAGGGATTTCAGAACCGGTTCTCGAAGTGGTCGAGCACGAACCGCGAGCAGTTCCAAGTGGATTGTCCCTTGCTGTACCACGACACGGTCGCGAACGGCCAAGATTTGCTGTGCTGCACGGAGAATCAATACGAAAGTCTGCGAAAGCAAGTGCGAATGATCAATTCTCAGTGCACCTCCTGCACGGAAAACCTGCGCAACGTGTGGTGCCAATTCGCGTGCAACCCGAACAACAGTATGTTTATCGAGGTGGATCAAGTGCGGCTGATGGCCGGCGATGAGAACCACACGGACGCCGTCTTCCCCGCCATTGAAGAAGCGACTTACTACGTTGGCAGTGATGTCGTTCGTGATATCTATGATTATTGTGAAAAAGATTCCATTCTCGCGGCTTTATGCACCCCAACGCAGAATTGCACGGACGGGTACGGTATGTTGGAATCCATGGGCTCCTACAAATTCAACTCGTTGGGTTCTCCGTTGCAAATCAATGTGAAGACGATGCCGCAGTTTTCGGAAAAAGAACAAGAAGAGAAGTTCTGCGCCTGTGGGGCAACGAATATGACCGGGTGCTTCGCGCCTGTGGATGCACGCTTGAAGTCCTGCGTGGATGTTTGTGGATCGGTGTGTGCAGTCGACGCGAACGACAGGAGAAAATTCCATCCAGCATGCTACGGTACCAATTTTGCTGACGACGGCGGAAGCTCGAGTGGGAGTGCGATCGACAGTAAATGGGAGCCTTTGATGACGTTCATGGCTGAAAACCTCGTGCAGCGTGATTTCTCTGCGCTGAATGTGTTTTTGGTCGTCTTTGGCATCTTGTTCGTCTGCGCTTTGATTGCGGGCTTTGTCTGTTCGATCCGTAAGACCAGCGGTGGCGACGACGACGACCAACGCGGTGCAGCCAGGACAAGACAGCAGAGCACCTCCAGTGGAGCAGCAGTGCAACGACTGAGTTTCATGGATCAATACGTGTCAGCTCAGATGAAGCGCTGGGGGATGTATATTTCCAGCGGCAAGCGTCCGTACTACACCATCCTGATTGCGTTGATCGTTGCGATGGTTTGCGGGATTGGACTGACAAAGATCGAGGTGGAAACGAATCCGGTCAAACTGTGGGTTGCCGAGTCGAGTCGTCCGTTCCAAGAACGCGATCGCTACGGCGAGCTGTTCACGCCCTTCTACCGCTCACAGCAAATCATTCTTGTTCCGAAAGACGGCGGATCGATTGGACGCGTCGAGTACTTGAAAGAAGCCATCCGTCTCCAGCAAATTGTAGCCGATGTGACTTTTGGTCCAGACGGTGCTGCATTCCCGGAGCACGTGGCATTGGACGACATTTGCTGGAAAGTGACGGGAACAAGCTGCACGGTGAATTCTATCACGCAGTACTTCCAGAATCGGATGGATCATTTTGAGTTCTACGAGAAGTACGGTCTTGCGATGAACCACTTCAGCGGCTGCGTGTACTCCCCTGTAAACGCGGACATCCAAACGTGCAATGCGCTGCGCGCGAAGGGGGCGTCCATTCCGGTCAGCATGAGCGATTGTCCATGTCTGTCTGCTTTCGGCGCTCCGATGAACTTGTACAACACCTACCTTGGAGGCTTCCCAGCTGACGCAGAGACGAATACGACCAAGTACCTGGAATCCACGGCGATAGTCTCGACCGCGCTGGTGTACAATTATTATGACGACGACAGCAACAAGCCTGCAATCGCCTGGGAGCGTGAGTACATCAAGCGCATGAAAGTTGAGTCCTCGCAAAATGCGCTCTTTGAGATCTCCTTTATGGCTGAGACGTCGGTCCAGGATGAGATCGAGGTCGAGTCGACGGGGGACATGCTACCGGTCGTCTTGAGTTACTCGCTGATGATCGTTTACGTCTCTCTAGGGATCAACCGCTGGTCGATGAGCAAGCGGTTCTTCCAGACGTCGAAAATCACCGTCGGGTTTCTAGGCATTGTCTGCATCATGTTGTCGGTGTCAAGTACGATCGGTATCTTCATGTGGATGGGGGTGAAGCTGCAGTTGGTGATTATGGAGGTGGTTCCGTTCCTCACACTCGCGATTGGTGTCGATAACATTTTCCTGATTGTGCACGCGATCAGTCATATGCAGGATGAGCTGATGCATGAAGAAGCCATCCTCTTTGTTGGACTGGACGGGAAGCCGCAAGCAGTGCAAGAAATTACAAGCGTGCTGGTCTCGGAGGGTCTTGGGTACATCGGACCAAGCATCTTTATGGCTTCGGTCGCTGAAGCCGTGGCTTTCGCGTTCGGCTGCATCTCGCCCATGCCCGCTGTCCTCTGGTTTGCTGCCTTTTCGGCTGCAGCTGTCGCAATTAACTTTTGCGTTCAGATGACGCTGCTTGTCGCGATTATTACGCTGGACAAGCGCCGTGAACTCAGTGGCAGGTACGATATCCTTTGCTGGCGTCAAGCTGCCGTTCCAGAATGGCTCAAGGACGATGATTTCAGTGATGAGCGGGAGAGTAAAAGGGAAGAAGGAGACGACGAAGAAGGACGCGAGAGCAGAGGTGCAAAATTCGCCCGTCAATTCTCCAACCAATCCCGCAGGGAATCCATCGAAGCTGCAGCTATTAAGCCATCGCACATCTTTGATCGCTGTGTCGATGCTTATGCAAGCTTCCTGTCTCTGAAGGTTGTCAAGCTGTTCGTGCTGCTCGTGTTTTTGATCTGGTCGCTGCTTTCGATCTCCTCGATTGAAGAGCTTCGCCACGGTCTCCCGCAGGCAGAGTCCATGCCATCGAAATCCTACTTGATCTCGTACTTCAACGCGCTTGATGCATATCTGGCGACGGGACCACCTGTGTTTTTCGTGGTCGAAGGGGGCTACAAGCGCAACCCAGCGGTGTTTGATCTGAATGCGCAGAGCGTCGAAGCCAAATTCTGCAAGTCGAAAGATTTCTGTGATGAGTTTTCGATCCCAAATATTCTCGATGTGCTCGCAAACGACGGTGATAGGAACATCACACATCTGAGCAACGGTGTGACGTACTCGTGGATGGATGATTTCTGGGGGTTCGTAAACCCAGGCAGTGAATGCTGTCGTGTGGATGCTACGACGAAGGCATACTTGCCGATCCTCTCGGACAATGCGACCTACTCTGCACAGCGTAGTCAGAACCCATTGTGTCTGCCTGCGAAGTCTTCGGCGCCACCCGTACCAGCGGAGTCCTACATGTCTCTCTTTAGTATGTTTGCCACGGCGAGTGCGGGTGCCTTGTGTTCATACGGCGGAGGATCGATCTACCGTGGCCAGTTCAGTTTGGATGATAAACCGGTCCCGAAGGTCACGAGCTCCACTCCCCAGGTCGTGCTGAACAGCACAGGGTACGGCAACCACATCACTGCCTTTTCGTACATGCTGGTGTCGACTGCGAACCCAACGCAGCAGCATTTCATTGATGGGTACAAGCAAGCGCGTCGTGCGGCTGAGTGGATCAGTGAGAAGACGGGAGTCGACATCTGGGTGTACTCGACCACGTACGTCTACTTTGACCAATACTTGACGATTGTGAACGATACCTACAAGTTTGTCGGTCTTTCGCTCGCTGCCATATTCGTGATCCATGCAATCTATTTCGGCAGCATCCTGTACCCACTTCTCGTCGCATTGAGTGCTGCGAATATCGTGATTCAGGTCATGGGGTTGATGGAGCCAAACGATATTCTACTGAATGGACTGTCTGTTGTCAACTTGATCATCGCCGCTGGTATCTCCGTGGAGTTCTGTGGCCACTACATCCGCATGTTCGCTAAAGCGCATGGCGCTTCCGGGGACGCGCGCGCAAAAGAAGCGCTTCGCAAAGTGCTTGTGTCGGTTCTCTTTGGTATCACGATCACGAAGATTGTTGGTTTGAGCGCGCTGACACTTGCGGACTCGCGGATTTTTCAAAAGTACTACTTCCGCATGTACATGACGGTCGTGGTGTGTGGTGTGCTCAACGGGATGGTGCTACTACCCGTGCTGTTGAGCGTGTTCGTGGACGTGCGTCAGTTCATTCTCCGTCAGCGAGGGCGTGGCGGTAGTCTTTTCCGAGACACGCACCAATTCAGCGAGAGTCCAGTGTACTATCCTGTGGAATCGTCGAAGAACCCGGACGCTACGTTCATGTAAGTGTCATCGCATTCCAATACACTGGGTGCTGAAGTCTCTCGGGTGGTGCAATGTAGCACGCACCCCAAACCGCTGGTCCTGGACGACGTATCTGCCTGCATGTTTGCATGAATGAACACCGCAACAAGCGCTTCGATCAAAGAGCTGCCTGTTGGAGAACAAACGAGAAAACACAAGAAAAAGCAAGAAAACACCACAAAGCCAAATAAAAAAGCACGCAAGCCATGACTTGAAGAGATAGGAAGAACAAATGGGAAGATTAAGAAAACAAAAGAAAAAAGAGCATCGCAAATCTGAAAAGAGGAGCTTCGCTTGAAAAAGAACCTACGGTGTGTGTTTCGGATACTTTCGCTGCAGAGACCACGTCGAGGGATCGATAGCTCCATTTCTGTGGGATCCTGGACTCCGATGTCAATTTGGTCACACACAGCAGAGTCTACATGGATTTCACACATCTATTCATTCATTCATCTAACTTTTGTCAAGATATACATTTTTTGCCGATTCCGATCGCGATTTTGGTCGATTTTTGCACTGACTTTATCCAACTCGATTCTGAGATGTACTTTGTTGTGTTCGCTCTCTGTGCTAGGGTTGCAGTGTGCTAAACAGCCATTGTCTGAAACAGCAGTGAGCCAATCACGGATTTTACATTCCTTTTAACCCAATCACACTACTCGAAAGAAACAGCGTGACCCAATAAAAATCGACACTCAAAGATGCACCTTCCAACATCTCTTATGTACGGATTCAAGGAGCAACGATGCGCGCACTTATCGATGCGATCAGATCGTCTGATTCTCATCCCATACCGGTACGTACCGCTGCTGAAGTCAGAGTCCATACCGGTATGCTCCGGATATTTTGTTCTCGTTTTCGGTTTGGTGGCGAGTCAATTTTGGCGGGTAAACCAGCAGCAGCCCCCTCCATACCCAAAAAGAGCTACACTTGAAAGTAATTGTAGTACAACATCCGAGCCGATTTCGAGCGTGACAAGCGGAGAAGACTCCTGCTCAGCATTCTCAGACGCACTGAAAGAGAGGTCATGTCGTCCCCACACGGCGTCACGCGTCACTCGCATGGACGCGGCAGCGGAGGGAACTCTGCCTCCTCCGCAGGATCGTCGCTCCACCATCCGCGCGGAGGAAGCAGCAGCATGGGTATGACAAGTCGGCAAGCATTGCACCCACCGACGCTGCAGAGCGATACGGTTGTGTTCCAGCACGCCAAGTTGCCGTCGCGCCAGGTCTCCAGCGCTGCGTCTACGGCGTCGCCGAGGTATGCGCGCAATGGATCTCGTGGGAGTGCTTCCGGATCGACGCCGCTGTCGAACGCGTCCGCGTCCTATTCGAACGCATGGTCGACCTCCTCAGCGCCAGGAGCTGACGCGCAGCGAAGTACGGGGTACCGCGATTACCGCGAAGAGCATGACGATCGGATGCCTTCAAACGGTGGCAGCAGAGAGTTCCTCAGCAGTCGAGAGAATCCGCGTCACCATCATTATGACAGCACGCCACGCGGTGGAGGAGGAGATCGACTGGGACCAACTCTCAACCGACGAGTATCACCGTCAGATTCTGCGCCGAGTCGTGCGAGGGATGCAAACCGCCATGGCAGTGACGACACTGGATCCGATTCGTATATGGACGACGAGTCTGTGGACGACCAAGAAGCGACTTCGTTTACGCATTTACTGCAAGACGCGGTAGCATTGACGTCCCCTTCCAGTCGAGCATCTGTCCGTCATGACCAGCAGCAGCAACAACAACAGCAAATCCTGCATGACTCGGAAAGTGCGCATCGAAACTCTGTGAACACGACCTCGTCAGCGATCCCAAATCCGAAGCAACCCGGAAGCAGCAGCGTGGTGCGCATGACGATTCGCGTCATGAAAGAAGGCAACAAATTGGGCTTCGGCATCCGCCACGATTCCCACCGCAAGTTGCGTGTGTCGACGTTGCAGGGCAATTCGGCTGCGGCAAAGTCTCCGCTGCGGCTGGGCGATATCTTGCTTTCTGTGAATGGCATCAACTTGAACGACCTCGGGTTCTTGGAAGTCATTCAGCACCTCAAGGCTACGAGACCGGGCGAGCTCGTGTTTGACATCGAGCGCGATGTGGACGCATCGCCCAACCACTCGTATGAGTTCGCCGATCTCGATGCCGGTGGTGATGAATACCTAGGAGATCCGTCCTTCGGTTCGACTCCAGCGGGAGGTAGGATGGCAACGAACTCGAAGACGTCTGGTGCACCTCCTTCCCGCCAGGTATCTCCGCACGCCGCAGCAGTAGCTTCCAGCAGATCTGCAGCAGAGACGTCGTCGGTAGTAGTGGCCACCACGTCCACGTGCGAACCTCAGAAGAAGCGAGCTCGACCGTGAGTAGCCCACTGCTTTCTCCTTCAAAACCATGTTTGTGTGTTGTAAACGCTTTTCTTCCTTCCTGCAGATCCCCAGGAGCACCGGCATTCGAAGGCGACGCGTCCAAGATGGAGAAAACGCACAAGCAGGTCGTGAACACGCTCGTGTTAGAGTTGAAGAAGGAAAAAGCCGAGAAAGTGCACTTGGAGGAGAAAAACAATGCGTTGCGGAAACGGTTGCAAAAGATGCTGATCGAGTGCGACGAAGTGCGCGTGAAAGCGAGTACCGAAGTCACGGGCGTGAGAGAAAAAGCCAAGCGCGAGGTCCAAGAGCTCGAGAAAGCGCTTGTGGCGGCGCGCGCACATCTTCGCCTGCAAGACCGTGGTCCGAACGTGGGACGCACCGACTCGGTTGTGAATGACCTTGTCGCATGCAAAGCGCAATTGGACCGCATGAAGCGCATCGAAGCCGATCGGGGTGCGCAGCTGAGTGCACGGTACAACATGGAAAACCGACACGCCGATCGCGAGGCGCACCGAGTGCGTGAGAAGCTCATCTCGCTGTTCCAGTCGCAATTGCGTCAAGTTGGGAAGCGTGGCATGGGTGGCAATCCGGCTCCCATGGCGGCATCAGGCGGAGGTGGACGTTCCAAGATGGACGGCTCCCCGACCGTGGCCGTGCTCTACGAAGGTCTTCGGCGCCTAGCGTTCTTGAAGCTGTTTGGACTTCCGCACGATTATGACCACTACACGTCGCCCGAGTTCCTGTCGGTTTCCCAGATGCATCGTGCACTCGAGCGCGACGAGTTTGGCGATTTGTTTGGCAATGCGCTTTCCCACGAAGAGCGCACGGGCTTTTTCATTGTCGCGATTCCCCCAATGGTAAGAATCGGTCCCCCTAACTCGCTCGAGTCGACGTTGGCACGCATTCCCTCACGTTGTTGTCTGCTTTCTGTGTGCTTTGTAGGATGTCGTGTACGATCCCAGCACTGAGCGGCTCAACCTTGTGTGCGGTTGGGTGGAGCAAAACACCATTCGAGAGCTTGCGCGCAACTTTCGCTTTTAAACACAATCTGTAATTTATGCGTCCGTGAAGAGTATGCAAAAGTGCGCGCAGTGTCGACTGAAAGCCTTCAACGAGAGACGGTGGAGCAGCTTGAAAAGGAAAACCCCAGCAACATGTTCGCAAACCAATCCGAGGATCTTGAACCGTGGATGGACTCGAAAGTCGCCATTTCTAGATCAGCAGGTTGCCCTTGCCCGACTCGAGTCCGATTTCTCGCGCGCAGTGGGCAGAACTGGAGGACAATCCACGAGAATTGCTCAGCGCTGCGCACAACCCACCACATTCCAATCAAGAGACAGCGAAAGAACACGAAATGCAACAAAGGTTTTGGTAGTAAAAAGAATTGGAGTTTTATTTTCAAAAGAACAAGCTGCCTTATAATACACGTTAGCAAAATGGTCATCAAGAATCCTGTATCCTTCCGCTCTCCGGAGGGATAAAGGCGCGGCACTTCGTTAACTTTACTTGTACATCGAAGGAAGCTCTTTCTTCCGACTCGGATACGAAAAAGTGAAAGAGAAGAGAGAACGACGGGTTCTTTTCAGACTCAGAAGACGCACACACGCACGCACACGCCTCTCAGGCGTCTACAAAGTCTATATGGGGGGGAGTGCATCGGCTTACCACGCACTGTTGTCATCACTGTAGCCGCCACGTGGAGCGCCACCACGACTTTGGCCACCGTAGCTGCTGCCACCGCCGCCGCCGCCGCCGTAGCCACCACCGTAGCCACCGGCACTTGGAGCACCACCGCCGTAGCCACCGCCACGAGGAGCAGCACCGCCGCCACGCTCGTCTCGACGGAAATCGCGAGCACCGAAGCGGGAGGAACCGCCACCACGGCCACCGCGGCCGCCACGACCACCGCCGCCGCCACGGAAACCACTGTTCGCCATTTGGTCCAACCACCCTGGACACTCTTGCCCGTTTTCCACCAGCAACTCGTACAACTCACGCGCAATGTTACGGTTCTTGTCGTTCATCATCGAAAGCGCGAAACCAATGTTACCCACACGACCGGTACGACCGATACGGTGGACGTAGTCGTCAATGTTGCTTGGCAAGTCGTAGTTGATCACTTGGGTCACACCGTTGATATCAAGACCACGCGCAGCCACATCGGTCGCGACAAGCACTGGGGTGCGGCCCGATCGGAAGCTCGCCAACGCAGCTTCACGTTCGCGCTGCGAGCGGTCACCGTGGATCGACGTCGCTGGGAAACCTTCGCGGCACAGCAAATCTTCCAGGAAATCGGCGTTGCGCTTCGTTTCAACAAACACCAAGATCAAACCGTCTTGCACTTGGTTCAAAAAACGAATCAAGTAGTCTTCCTTGTCGTATTGCTCGATGTATTCCACACTTTGCTTGACATCTTTCGACGCCGAACCGACACGGCCGACGGTCAAGAAAATGTAATCTTGCAAGAAATCCGACGCAAGACGCTGGATCTCGCGAGGGAACGTAGCACTGAACATGAACGTCTGGCGCTCACGTGGCATATCTTCTTGCTCGACGATGCGACGAATCTGTGGCTCGAAACCCATATCAAGCATGCGATCAGCTTCATCGAGAATCAGGAAGCGGATACCGGCGAGCGAGATGCGTCCACGCTCCATCAAATCGACGAGACGACCTGGAGTAGCGACCAAAAGATCGCAGCCACGCTCAAGCTCGCGAAGTTGCTTACCAACTTCAGCGCCACCGTACACCACGACAGGGGCGATACCAGTGCAGTAGCAAAACTTCTTCGCTTCATCGTAAATTTGCGACGCCAACTCGCGGGTTGGAGCCAGCACCAAGGCCGACGGGAAAATCTTGCGCGTGCGGCCCATGCCGGATTCAGGTGGGGTCTGCGCACCAACACGGAGCATCGCAGCGAGAGTCGGGAACAAGAAACCGCCGGTCTTACCGGAACCAGTTTGCGCACACGCCATCATATCACGACCAGCAAGACCGATTGGGATCGAGTACTTTTGCACTGGAGTCGGCTTGTCGTACTTGCACAGGTCCAAGTTGCGCACGACTTCAGGACCCAGCTCTTCCACCTTGAACTCCGTCACCGGGTCTGGCACGTTCTCACCACTCGTTTCCACTGGAATATCATCGTACTTGTCGAAGTTGATACCCGACGACTTGGCATCGCCGAACAGCTCGTGTTCCAAACGCTCGTTCGGACGCGTGTCTCCGTGGTAACCAAGCTCGTTGGTGCGCATGCCGCCACCGTAGCCGCCACGACCGCCACCGCCACCGCCGTAGCCACGCGATTCACGAGGTCCGCTCGATTCGAAACCAGACCAACGCGAGTTTTGCTGTGGACGTCCGCCGCCGTATCCCCCGTCACTTCCTTCACGGTCGCCGTAGCGTCCACCGCGTTCGCGGGAACCGCCACGTGATCCGCCGTACCCACGGTCTCCACCGCCGTACCCGCGATCCCCGCCGCGATCACCACCACGGTAGCCGCCTCCACGGCCGCCGAAGTCGCCACTTGGTCCGTCACGTGGAGCGTCGCCGTCGCCACCGCCGCCACGGTTTCTTAGATGTGGTGGCACATAAGATGATCTTCCTGTAAGCACGGGTTATTTACACAAAAGCAGAGATTTTAGCATCACCACTTCCACATCGACGCACTCGGCACACTACATCCCACACAGACTGCACTGCCACAAAAGGCAAAGCCCACAGCCAACTACCCGTCCATTACGAAGAACCCACAAACATCCGTGCGGAAGTTGTGTCCCACAAACACGAATTCCGCACGCATCGTTGTTGAGCACACACGCTCTCTGCCACTACCGATAAAGGTCGAGGTTGACAGAGCGGTGGCGCTGGGTATGACTGCTGCTGCTGCTGCTGCTGTGTGGGCACTATGGAGTGCATGGATATTCAGGCGAGTGCACGTACCTCCTTCCATTTGATTAATAGACTTTTCCTCCGCTTGTTGCGTTCTGTTATGAAGAGGGAAGGAGGAGGGGGGATACACGGAAGGGGGGAAAAAGTTGCGAGCACCATCACTCCTGATGCGTCTCATTAGTGGCCTCGACCGAAGATAAAATCCCACCCAAAAGCAAGCAAGCAAACGCATCGGGAAGTTATTCTGGTGGTCGGTTAGCTTCTCGCACCCTTCGCTCCTGAAAAGGTACGGGGTAGGGTCTGACTGGTCGAAGAGACATGTCGAGAGCTTGATGTTTGTATGTGAGACGCGAAAAACGGGCGAGTTGGGTTCTGAAGTGAAAAGGTTTTCCTTCTACGGTACTCACCCAGGAAAACGGACGCGGGAATGTATTGCGAAATTTATTCGAGGGAGAGAGGGAGAGCAGCCAAATTGCGGTCAGCCACTGCGCACCATTCAATCACAAGCTGGCTTCATCGCTCGCGGTTGGTGGAAAAGGACGCTGAGCATGTCGTTTCAGCGAATCAGCGATGGTTTCATCAGAGCGATAAAATTAGAGCGTCCAGCCAGTAGACCTCAAAAGTGCACATGGCTTCGAGTGCCACAAAGAAAATCTGAAGAAAGATCGCAATGGGGAGTGCTGGAGGACGAACACACAACGAGAGGATGGCTACGCTGCGTGCGTGGCCAGTATCTTCTCGTTGCTCAGGTGGTGAATACCATCGCAGTCTGTTGTGGTCGAAAGTCTGCATGCTCTGTGCTTGCGTGCACAGTGGTTGTGGGTGTTGGGTTGCAGAGCGTGGGGAAAGGACGGTTTCTTCGACTGCACCAACCATGCAGCGCACTCACTTCCGCTTCCTGCACGTGTGCTGACATGCAACCAGGATCCTGTGCAGTGCATGCGCACGGGTTGTGGCTTCGCGCTTCAAGATTTTGTAGCTTGCGGCCGTGTCGAATGATCGCGAGCTTGCGAAAGATCGGATCTGATGCGGGTGGAAATGTGCGGTGGTAGCGATTGCTGCTTGGGGATTTTGTAACGACAGCACCTAAGAATAGCAGCTACGACATCCAAAGCGCCGACTCAAATCGAGACTGCTCCCATTACGAATCGATCCGCAGCTTTAACGAGATGCCACCTCAGACGACGGACAAGGAAGACGATCCGCGGGTGCGGCAGATCAATGTCGAAGCGCTCGTGCATGCCACGAAGCTCAGTGTGGGGAAACATGAGAACCTGGAGCACTACCTCAAGCGCCTCACGCACTTGACGCTGAATGGCGACGCCAAGAAAGTGGTCAAGAAGATTCAGAATCTGCAGCATTGTCCCGTGCTGAAAGTGTTGTATCTCTACGACAATGAGATCGAAGTGATCGAGAATCTCGATGCGTTGACTCAGCTCACGCATCTGCACCTGCAAAACAACCACATCCTGCGGATCGAGAATCTCGACGCGTTGACTCAGCTCGAGAAAGTGTACTTTGAAGGCAATCGCATTGCGCGATTGGAAGGATTGCACAACTGCTACTATGTCCAGGAACTGCATCTCTCGAACCAGAACCTGCTGCCATCGATGACGTTTTCATTCGACACGCAGACCATGCAAGCTCTCTCGGTGCGTTCCGTGAGTTGTACGATGTCTGGACCAACTGAACGTTCCACTAATTTGCTCAACATGGTGCAATTTGCTGCAGCGGTCCTTGCGGATATTAAATCTCTCGAACTGCCGCGTCACCAGTACAGCGTCCCTCGTGATGCTGCGTAGCCTCGAGCAACTCGATCTGTCCAAGAATGGGTTGAGCGAGTTGGAAGACGTGTTTGCGTTGCTGAGTAGCCTCACGTCCCTGACCGAATTGGATCTGCGCATGAATCCAGTCACGAGCGCACCAAAGTACCGAGAAAAGGCAATCACCTTCTCGTCCTCGAGACTGTGTACGTATGCTGTCCTGTCGTACGTACGATGCTCGGATGTGTCGTGACTTCATGGATAACGGTGGTTGTGCACTGCATGCAGCGCTTCTGGACAAGAAAGATATCGATGCAAACCAGCGACGCATGATGCAATCCCACTTGGCGCACAAATACAGGAAGCGTCAGGAAGGAGGATCCGAGAAAGCGAGCAGCACAGCAGATGGCTCGAGCAGCGCCAATATTAACGAGACCCGACGGATGCTGAAGCATGGCGCGACGGTGCATCAACTGCGAAGCATGCAAGTGACGGCGACGGGGATGATGAAGAATCCAAAAGTGCAGTGCGAGAAAGACGGGCTTGGGGTAGCAGGTGCATCGTGCTCTTCGGGAGGAGCCAGTAGCGTCCATAGCACGAAAAGCACTGCGCTTGTTCGTGCCGCTAGCAGCAATAACAACAAGCACCACTAAATAGATTCTGCTCTTTCTCATTTATCTCGTTCTGTTCCTGCGATCTGTCTTTCTTTCCCAACTACTTCTTTTGCTTCAATGCGACAAGCGCGACCACCGACGCAACCGCAGCAGCAGCCGACACCGCAGCGACCACCACTGCTGCGTTGCTTTTCTGCGACAATGATGCGAGCTTGCTCACGGGTTTCTTCGTGAATTGTGGGATCGGGCGAGGGTGCTCCACGAACTCGGCAATGAGCACCGCGTTCAGCGCAGCACCACGCAGCAATTGATCGCCGGAAACGAACAGCTCCAGACCGTGGTCCCCGAACACGAGACTCTTGCGAAGGCGGCCAGCCTCAATGTTGAACTTCTTCGTCGCGTTCATGGGCATCGGGTACTCCAACCGATCCGGGTTGTCCACCAAATCGACACCATCCGCCTTGGACAGCAACTCCCGAGCACGCTCAATGCTCACTGGACGAACAGTCTCGATCGAGATCGCTTCCGAGTGGGCGCGCATGATTGGGATACGAGCCGCCGTGCAGCTGATGAGCAGCGCGGGTTCGTCGAAGATCTTGCGCGTTTCCCACGTCACTTTCATTTCTTCCTTCGTGTAGCCATTCTCTTGAAACTTGTCGATGTGGGGGATCAAGTTGAATGGCAACGGGTGCGCGAACACTTTGTTCGCCGCAGGCTTGCCCGCAAGGTACGCGTGCGCACCTTCGCGGAGCTCCTCCATCCCTTCCGCGCCAGCGCCACTCGCCGCCTGGTAGGTCGACACAATCAACTTCTTGATGTGGAACTCGCAGTGCAACGGCCACAATGCCATCACGGCGATCGCGGTTGTACAGTTTGGGTTGGCGATGAGCTTCGACGCTCTCTCGCCTTCCTTCGCGATCAGCACGCTGCCATTGATCTCGGGGATCACCAGTGGGACCTCTGGGTCTCTTCGGAACGCCGACGAGTTGTCGATCACGACTGGACCATTGGGCACCGCCGCGAGCTCCTTCGCGAACTGCAGCGAGAAGTCGCCCGAGACTGCGAGGAACACGTAGTCCAGCTTGGCGGCCTTCTCGACGGAGAACAGGTCGATCTTGACGTCACCGAAGGGCGTTGGCACCACTTTCCCCGCCGAGCGCGACGACGCAAAGAGCACGAGCTTCTTCACCGGGAAATTGCGCTCCGCGAGCACAGAGATGATCTCAATGCCGACAGCGCCCGTGGCACCGCAGATCCCCACCGTCTTCCCGTTTGGCGTCGTCATCGTTTGGATAGATAGAAATGGAGGGATTCGTTCGTTCGTGGATGTCCGCTTGGGCACTCTTCAACCTGTTCCGAAATGCTGGTGCTCAAAGAGCGCAAACCGTTTTTCAAGGACTCTCTCAATGTCGGACAAAAAGTCCACCTCTTCCCGACTAATCGCTTTGCACAACCCAAGCGCATTGTATCTGTTGTATAGCTGTCTTTTCTTGACGTGACACATACACAGTATAAAGGTCGAACCATGTATAAAGAGGCTCATCGACTAAAGAGAGGATATTATGCACTGAGCAGGGCCTTCTATTCGGATCGCTGTTCGCTCAAACATCGACACGGAACACTCTTGTGGCGGTTATCCAATAATCTGTGAGAATAGGGGCTATAATTAGAGCATCCAGACCAATCCGTGGCAAACCACGTGTGCGACGTGTGATGTGTCACCGACGTCGAGATGGGATCGCGATGGTGGCGCTAGTCACGTCAGGATCTCATTTCAAGTGCTGAGGGGGTCGTCATTGAGGTTGAGATCCAACTGCAAAAGCGCTCGACCATTTCCATTCCCACAAGATCGAAGAAAACGATGTTCGCTGTGCTCCGCTCCTCGCAACGCGCGCTGCAATGCGCTGCGCCAAAGACCCATGTGGCCAAGTTCTCGGCGACTGCCGCGGAGCCATTGGTGCTCGTTGAAAAGATCAACAACTACGCGGTCGTGCGCATGAACCGTCCACCGGTGAACTCGTTGAACACAGCGGTGCGTGCAAAAAGAGTCGCTTGCTGGAATAACTGCGCGCGAGGGGTGTTGGTGTGCGCGTTTAGTGATATCGTGCGCTCCTGTGTGTGTGTATGAATAGCTTATTCAAGAATTGGACAACACGATCAAGACCCTTGAGCAAGACAAATCTGTTCGGTGAGTGCACCGTGTGTGCCTTCAGTGTTTGATGGCGATTGCGTGCATGGAAGAAGGAAAGCGCTCGTGGCTTTGGTATTCACCTTTGTCTATTTGGATGCGTGTTGCTTGCAGCGGCATGATCCTCGCGTCGTCGAACCAAAAGGTGTTCAGCGCGGGTCTGGACATTTTGGAGATGTACCAACCGCAAGTACGTGTGCATCCACATCTGCTATCGTGCACACATTGGGAGTGGCTTTGGTACTGCATGCGAGCTCGCTAACTCCGCTGTGTGATGTACCATAGCCTGCTAAGCTGTCCAAGTTCTGGACTTCGTTGCAAGACTTGTTCCTCCGCTTGTACACGACCCGTCTCGCTTCGGTGGCTGCGATTGAGGGTCACAGTCCAGCCGGCGGGTGCTTGCTTGCGATGTGCTGTGACTACCGTATCATGACAGCGGGCAAGCCTTTGATCGGTTTGAACGAGACCCAATTGGGCATCGTCGCTCCAACGTGGTTCCGCGACACTTTTGTGAACACGATTGGTCACCGCGAAGCTGAAAAGATGCTCGGTCTCGGACTGCAAGTCGATGCCACCAAGGGCAAGGCGATCGGTCTCATCGACGAAGCTGTCCCGCTTGACGAAGTGTTCCCACGCTCGCAAGCCGCGATTGAGAAGTGGCTCGCTATCCCAGGTACGATTGGCAGTTGCACCCGACTCGGTTCATTGCTGTGGTAGCTGACCGTGTTTCTTGCATGCTTGCTCTATTGTCGTTGCTGTTGCGTATAGATGGTGCGCGTGTGAAGACCAAGCTGCTGATGCGTCAAGAAACCGCGGACCGCCTGCGCGGTTGCCGTCAGCAGGATCTTGAAGACTTCACCGACTTCGCGCAAACCGACAAGGTGCAAAAGTCGCTCGAATGGTACCTCAACTCGTTGAAGAAGAAGAACTAAACGCTACTATGCACCGCCAAGTGACGTATATACATAATGCCAATACGAATACCCAACATGAAAGCGAGAGAGATCCACGTGTCATTAGTGCTCAGACAATTTGCATCGGCATCCATGTGAGCTGTTCCACATTTCCAGGGTTCGTATCTCTCTGTATAAGAGCCACCGGAATATCCCTGTATAAGAGCGGTGCTTCCACAAACCCCCATTTCTGGCAGGAATGCGGAATCAATGGAACGCACTCGTCAGGGGATCCGCGTGGGACGCGTAAAGCTCAGCGCGGGCGACGTCGACCTGGCTGTCCACATATGGAAGAAAGCGCTCGAGAGCGCGTACGAAGCACGCGACTATGCGGCGATGTACGTGCTCAGCAAGAACCTCGGGGATGCGTGCGCTCAAGGGGCGACGGTGGCGCTGCTGTCCACACGGACCACCAAAGATGCCATGGATGCGCTGCAAAAAGGCATCGATTATTACAGATACGCGCTCGATGTGATCGACACGTGCGCTCTGCACGATGTCCTTGGGGACCAAACCCACTCAGTCCTGAACAAAAGTGCTGGGTATGTGCATGCGCGACTGCAAAAGCTGACTGCGAAACTGGAGATGCTGCCACCACCGATTGAAAAGGAACCGTGTGCGACCTGTGCGGAGCTCTTTGAAGAGCTCGTGCTGGATGAGAACGATGGGTGTCGCTACTGCCAAGGGTGCTACGACGAGTATTACGCGTCAGTCGAGGAGGGAGAGCAAGATGAAGTCCCTGGTGCTGGTGTGGATGCGAGTCCATGTGGTGGGTCGGATTTTGCGGAAGAGTTGCAGTCAGTGCGACACGACGGAGACTTCACCAATGCGCCATTGCAAAACGAGGAGTCGGAGATCTCTCGGTTCTCTGACGCAGTAGAAGAAGCGGTCAGGGTCGCAGAGCCACGGATCTCGGAGGATCCGATCGCTGAGTCTGATGTAGGAAGCGCACCTCCAGATGCAGCAGCACTCGGAAGCCATGAAGACGTAGTATCAATAGCACGAGAGCACCACCAAGCAGCGGAGCAGAAAGCAGGCAAGAAAGTGTACTCCATTGCCGAGTTGTTGTCGCTTCGAGCCGAAGCGCCAGTCGGATGTCCGAGTGAATTGCGATCCTGTCCAGTTCATATCGATTCAGTCACTCCTACCTCAAGATCTTCGTCATCGAATGGCTCGGATCGCAAAAGTGCATCCAAGCAGTCAAGGAGGTGAGAAGTTCTTCATGGCACCAGTGTGCAAGTGTGTTCATCGGTGTTAAAAGACGAGACCAACATGCACATATTGACGTGATTCCTTCTCTTTCTTTCTTGTCTTCATCCTCACAGTGTGTCATCATCATCCTCGAAGAACAAGCAGTCCAACAAGGCTTCAGACAAGAGCGAGCGACCGCGTCAAGATCCCTCCAGTGCTACGAGTAGTGCTACTACCAGACAGCAGCTTTCTGCTCTACCGAGTGTCGAACTGTGCCGCACACTCCGCGATCTTGCAATCCAGAAGCAGCAGCACCAACAAGGTCCCACGCCAACAGACGCCGTGCGCAAGATGGCGCTGCGCGTGTTCGCTGAACCGTGCGATGGGATCGGGAGTGGCGCTATTCCCGCATCCACTTTTGCGACCGACTTGGATTTTTTCATCGCCAGGATCGAGTAAAATTAATCCATTGCGACGATGAACACTGGTCGGACATGACCCGATGGTGGTGGTGGTGGGAAAATCCAATACCGTTAGAAAACCCAACAGCTGCGTTGATTCGCACAGCATGAGGTTCCAAACCCGCACAGAGACAAACAACGCACTTGCACAAGAAGCGAAAGAATGTGGTGCCGATTACGTGTTCAAAAGCGGTTTGCAGACGACTGCTGCTGCCTTCTCGCATAGTGGGTGCGCAGTTGGGATCAGGAGTGAACACTGTGATGGGAAGGGGATGACAGCGCATGGGTGTGATGCATGCATGCACACAAAGAGTGCGTCGTCTTGTTGCTTGTCTATAGCTCCCCCATCCACCATTCTCTCCTTTACCAGCGGATTAACCATTAAGATAACCGAATAAGCTGTGCTCTTGTGATTGTTTGGCGCCTTGGGATTGTCCACGAGCCAATCAACGGCGCCAAACGAGCGCATTTCGCACCGACCTTTATATCTCGTCCAAAGAGTGCGCTCTGGAATACATGCATTATAGCAGGCAAACCGTGCAGCACAGGGTCTGCGAACATACAGACAACGAAATGGAATCTGGTGCTCGCATGCTACAGTGAAGGTTTATGTGTTATCGCAGGCGATCGGGAAAGCGACAATGCTCCGACCTGCACTCACCTCTTCGCTTCATACTGTCATTTGTGGTGAAAAGAGAGAAAAAAACAAAAAAAACTGAACGACTGCGAGCGAGTGACGGAGCAGCAAAGGAAGGAATCAACGAGCATTGACGACATTATTGCCACAGCAAGCAGCAGCAAGTACACCAAGCAGCAGCAGCAGCAGTAGAAAGACGACAGTATGACGGACGAGCAGGATCACCAGTTGCTGCTCACGCACTGCTTCCTGTCGTACCGCATGCTCAAGGAAGTGCTCGAGTCGTCCAACATCACCGACAACGAAGAGGTACGCAGGAGCTCGTCCTTGACGCGGAATCATCGAGGAAACGAGACGATGACGAGAAGACTCGCCCACTCACTCACTGCGCTGTCGTCTATGAATGGTTCGCTTTGCGAGCGTAGGCTGTGATGGTGACGCGGATGCGCGTGGACCCGCGCCACGTGGACGAGTTTGAGCGCTTGCTGCGGTTGATTTTGAAGAACACGCACACGATTGGTCATGTGTCGACCTGTGTCGTGAAGCCACCCCCCGGGGAGTTCACCTATACGTCCATTGTACGTGTCCTAGAAGTGGTTTCAACTGTATGCACACATCATTATTCAGCCACCCGATTGCCTATATTTATATGTGTGTGTGTTTCCTTTTTATTGGGCAGGTTAAATATTCGAGTCTCCAGGCGATGCGGCAGATTTACCCGTCGAGTGTGGAAAGCGGCGTGGATTTCTATAAACTGCTGGCAGCGCGTGATTCGCTACTGCTTGAGCCACCAACCTACCAAATTGAAGCAGGGTACGATGTATCTATCTGCTCTTTGTATGGTGGTGGGGACTAACTTCATGCTGCTGCTGCACGCAACATCTGACAGGTTTGGTACGTGGATCGAATCCGATGGCAACACAAAGCCCATGCGCGGCGATGACCCCGACGACGACGACAACTTGGTGTACCAGAATGTGCCCGGTCCGTGCTGTAACGACAGTTGTGAAAACCCGCATGGTCTGAATGTGCGCGCGTCGTTTGTCGTGCCCACGAAGAACTTCCAGCTTTTCCAGACGAGATACCAACGCAACAACAAGAAAGGCGGGCAGAAAAACCTGCGCTGCTTCCCGTCGTGTCGGAATGGCCGCCATGTGAGCTCTGGTTTCTGCGGCGACTCGATCCGCGTGCATGTCGGGGTGTCGCGCGTCACGGAATCCGGCGGCGTCAAGTTCTGTCCCATCCAGCAGTCGAATCAACCAATCGTGCTCACCTTTGCTAGATTCATCAACCTGGACGGCGCCTTCGACCAGACCGTGTCGGGACCCGACGTGTTCCCGGGACAAACCATTGATAAGACAGAAGTATTGGCGTGGGTGCGTGACAAAGAGCACCCGATGAACCCGCTGTTCCCTGGCATCTTGCGAGGTGCTGCCATGGAGACCGCGTCGCAGTCGGCGATTTTCGAGTTCAACTCGGAATGCAAAGCGTGGCACTACGGGTGGACCGCTCCACGTGGCCAGGGGTTATCGGGGAGTGATGCGCAGCATGTGTTAGAAATTTTGTTTATGAAGCCTATGGGTGCATATATGTATTGCCTGGAGCGCTTGCGTTCCGATGGGTTCTCGATCTACTCCAGTCGACGCGCGAGTCATGCGGCGATCAAGCCCGAAGCCGAGCCGTTTGAGAATGAGAACGACGATCGAACCGCGAAACGCAAGAGAACTCAGGTGGTGCCGCCTTCCCCTGCAGGCACGGTTTCGTCGGTGGCGTCGGACTCGCCCGCGCCATCCCCCGAGAAAGAGACTTCGTGGGACCGAGCAGCATTGACGGCCAATTATGGCTCGGAGTCGATGATCAAGGATGTGACCGAGACGCTCGAGCACCAGACGTTTAAATCCGAGAATACATACAACAGCGTCCCTCCTCCTTCTGCGCCTTCGACTTCTTCCATGGCGATGGGTTGTCCGCTACCATCAGGGTTTGATACCCCATCGAGTTTCAGTATGCTTCTCAACGGCAATGCGTTGCAGCAGCAGCAGCAGCAACAAGAACAGGATCAGCTTGAGCAAATCGTACCCGAAGGGATGAACGGGTTGATGCTTCCACACTATGCTTCGGGGGATTTGATGAGCCACACGCTGTTCAACGACCTGCAACCGCCTCGCCGCGTCGTCGCGTCGGAAGAGCTCCCGTGGTCCGAGTTGTACAACCTGTTTGATTCCGTGCCGCTCCCCATGTCCACAAACGAAGACGACCCCGATCGAGACGACGACAGTCCAGGAAGCACACCCAGCTCTAGAGGTTTCGGCGATGATGACATTGATGGCAAGGCGCAGTCGTCCCTGGATGCGTTTACTCAGCAGCATCACTCCTCGTCCTCGAACGCGATCTTGAATTATTTATAAGCGACGCAGCAACAGCAAAACACAAAACAAAAGAGTAAATAATTCAGATGTCATGGGAGGGAGGAGGAAATTTGATGATTTGGTACCTGATCTTCGTAAATGGATGGATGAATAAATCGGATCAATGGATGAGAGAGAAACCATTAACAAGTGTGTGCAGAGAGGAGATTTGTTTGTTGGGATTTGATGGGAAATTGTGAACCTTGTGGAAGGAATGCCACCAAAAGCACGCACTCGCGGTTGCGATCATCAGCAGAAAAGGAAGCGAATAATAAAATAATAAGAAATTATTCAAAATGTATACAATAAGAACCATGGTACAGCTTCTCTTGTTAAAATACTATGGATTGGTTTCGGTGGGCGGAATGCTCGATCGTTTCCTTCTTTCTCATTTGTCTCCACTCGAGTCTACGAGCCCAGGATCTCCTTTGCGTGCGCCATGCACCAGCCTTTGCGCTGTGCCCACTTCGCGCATTTCGCATTCTTGCAGCGCACGCCACCTCCGTGGTTGCGACACAGATGCTTCAAGTGGGCTTTCTTGCGGCACCCTTCGACGGCGCAGAACTCACCGCCACCATGCGATTTGCACAGACCTTTCGATTGCGCGGCGCGCACACAGCCTTCCACTTTGCATCGCGAGCCGCCACCATGGGCGATGCACAAGCCGCGACTTTGACTGTTCTTCGTGCAGCCTTCGTACACGCACTGATGCGCTCCGCCGTGCTTCTTGCACTTCTGGTGGGATCGCGCGCGGTTCAAGCATCCTGGGAAGTCGCACTGACGACTTCGAGGTCGCTTCTCGCTGTTCCCATCTTCGCCTGCTTCCCCAGGTGCTTGGACGCTTGGAATCAACACTGTCCGAGCAGCAGAAACCGGCAACATCGATGAATTTGTGTTCTGCGGTGCGCTCGCAGCCATTGCCGTCGACGATCGCGCAAACGTGGACGCAGAACTTGCTGGCAGTTGGGACAGCAGTGGGGGTTGCTGCTGGTTCGGAAGCGGTCGTTTCGTCTCGATTGTCGCATTTCTGGCCAAACTCCGGAAGCCACTGGTGGTTGGAATTGCGTCGTTGAACTTGTCCAACGTAGATCTCGCGGCACCAGCACTACTCAATGGATGTGTCAGTGGTTTGGTGGTAGTAATCAGCCCAGAAGTCGATGACATCGTCGGTCGTGTCTCTTCCGGCACACGCGTTTTTCGCTTCCGATAACCTGATGCCACAATGGGTCGCTCTACCTGTGGTTCTCGGTTTCTTCGCTCCGCCAACTCCGTCAAGTCCGGTTTCGCTAGTGCGCTCCCTAAACTTCCCAGCGACGGGGTTGTCGGGGTTTGGTTGCCAGACTCCATCGGACCGTACAAGTAGTCGAAGTCCCCTTGGTTCAACTCCGACAACTGCGGATAGTCGATCTTCAGTTCGTCTTCGGGCAAGTAAATCTGTGACGCTGACGACGGCGTCCCTTGTCCATTGCGTTGCTCTGCATCCGGATCGTACCCCAAGATGTTGGCGCCATTGGATCCATTCCACAACGAGTAGAAACCCGATTCGTAATCTGGAATCAGCTCCACGCCGCCAAGAAGGGAGCTACTCGGAGACCCCAAGCCCAGTGCTGGAAACGAGCGACCATTGTTGGTACCCGTGGACGAGGTATCGATCGACAGTGCGCCGCCACCAGCGTTGTTTGAACCAGATGACGTCGCAAGGCTATTGCTCCCGGGAAAGCTCCCCATGCTTGAACTCGTCACGGGCGACAACCTACTGAGAAACCAGTCCTGGTTGAAATCAGGTAACGGGTTGTCGCGGTCGTATCCTGTATTGCTGGTCTGGATCGACAGCGGCGATTGCTGGTAGCCTGCGTAAGGGTTGGTCTCCATCGGTCGAAGGTAATTAGTGTTGTTGCTGCTGCTGTTGTTGTTGCTGCTGCTGCTATTGTTGTTGCTGGAACCTGCTGTCGGTGTAGTGCCATGACTCGATGAGATCGGCGAGCCACGACCATAGGTACTGGTGCTTCCGCCGCTGCTGCTGGTCGTACTGCTCAGTCGCGGTCGTTTCCCCACCGACGGCGACTCGTTAGTGCCACTATTATAATACCCAAAGCTGCTGTTACCACCACCACCACCCGCACTGGCTGTGCCGTACACACCCTGCATGACGTTCACCAACTGCCGCCGCTCGGCGTCGCTCAGCTGCGATGGATAGTACGGACTCCCTGTCACGTTGTTCCCACCACTCCCACCGCCACTAGGCATAGTGGAGCTGGACGGCATCGATCCCGCGGAGTGCACCGGATGCATCCGCAAATGCGGTGCCGTGAGGTTGTGTTGCTGCTGCGGCTGCTGTTGCGTTTGCTGCATGATTCGCCACTGGGCTTCGCGGTCGTAGTTGCCCATGGACGAGCTGCCGCGCGCCGCTCTCACCCCTGCTGTTCGTTGGTCTCCGCCGCCAGTGGCTGTCGCGCCGCCGCTTGTCCACGCTGCTGCCGCCGTCGTGTCTTGGTCTGTCTGGTGTCGCTTCCAGTTGTTAGGGTGCTCGCTCTCGTTGCTATTGCTGCTATTGCTGCTGTTGGTGTTGTTTTCGTTTTCGTTTTCGTTCACCAAGGCGCCGACGTCCCCTTGGAAGTAGGAAAAATAGTTCGACTCGTCTCCTGCTGTGCGTGCAGAGGAGGCGCTTGCTGTCGGCGCTGCTGGGAAGAATGCGGAGGGGGCTGCTACAGACGTCGTCGTGCTGCTTTTCTTCTGCTTCTTCTCTCTCTTTCTCTTTCTCTCTTTCTCTCGTTCGCGTTCGCGTTCGCTCGCTCGCTCGCTCGTGGGTTCAATTCTGCGCGCGTCTACTTGCTATCAATGAGTCTGCAAGACGCGTGGATATGTATGTATCTGCTGCGTTTTTGCGTGCTTCTTCTTCTCTTCCGTTCGCTTGTGTGTGTTGCGTCTGGTATTTGAATGTATGAGCGTAATTTGGTGAGGTTTTTTTATTTGGAGAAGGGAGGGAAGGGGGTTGAGGGGGGTGAGGCTGTTTCAACTCAGGTGTTTTTATTTTCTCTCGGTTGGCATCCAACTCTTTCATAATAAAATAGCGTTACGGTGAGTGAGTGTGTGAAAAGTGTGAAAAGTGTTGGTGGCAGCCAGAAAAGGGATCGAGGATCCGATAGTTAACGGATTGACCTACCCGCCGCTGCACCGACCTACTTTTTATCAAAGAAAAAACAACAAGCACGTTTCTCTTGCAGTGAGTATCGTGACGTATTCTGTAGCCAACCACTCGACGTATAGACATGAGGCTGGGATTCGCTTGCGGTTGTCTGCGGTAGTGGGGATGGAAAACGGGGTTGCGGTTTACTAAAACCTTCACTTTTAGCACCAAAAAGATCGAAAAGGTTGTAGACACGCCAATTGCGTGAAAAATCCACACACAAACAGTTGATCGAGAACAACTGCAAAACCTTCCACGAAGAGAACGATCACCTGCAGAAACGTATATTGCTGACGAGCTGCAGTGGTCGTCATAGCGACTCGCTCGACCATGCGTTGGAAGGAAACCTGTGCAAGCGCATACAGCTCGGATGAGACAACGTCGGCTCTTTTCAATGCTGGTTTTACCTTCCCTTTTTATCAAGACGAAGAGTGACTGTCGCAAACCTTGCTATCTTTCCTAACTGGAGCAAATTGGTTCCTCAAGTGTGTCTGTGTGTGTGTGTGTGTGTGTCCGAAGAGGGGTTTCAGATCAGAGGAGGTGGATTCGAACGGAAGGCTGGTGCGAAATCTTAGTTTGTTTGCTTACAGTTTTCGGACGCGACGCGTTCCATCCAAGCGCGCCTCGCCGAAGAGTTGCGTCTGGCGTTTCTCAGCGCTTTTCTTTTTTATCGGTGATAATTGAAGCTTGCAGCTTTGGTTTCGACTTTCTTTGTTGCCGGAAAAATAAACAACCCACCGATTGCAGAAGAACGTTCATGCATATTTATCCGATTGCCTCTATGTTTTGATTATTCGAGACGAGTGTGTGACACAATATGGGTACCAGCGAGACCACCCAATCAGCAGCGAGAAAGCAGCTGCCCAAACGCCACGCACCACTGAACGCGACCTATTAATTTAACACCACATCGTTGTGTTTGTTGTTGTTGTTGTTGTGGTTGGTGAAAGTGGAAGAAAGCGTTTCAATCATCGGAATGCTACTTGTTTGGTTGAAATTAAACGCGTCGAGTGTTGCTATCGGTGATGGCTTCCAAAACCAGGATGCATTTTCTGCATCTAACAAACTCGTTCACATTGGTTACCACTCTCTTGCTGTTAAAAACTACAATAAAAACTGGCTGCTGCGTTGTGTTTGCATGTCACATAAACAATGGAAGATTGTCTTGGAGAAAGTTGTCTGAAGGTGGACGCAAGTGACGGGACGTTTGATTACGGAACCCATCTCACAACACGGATACCGAAACGCATACCGGTGACGAAGCGGTAGATAACATAGCTGATAGGTGCAGATACCATTTACGTTAGAATATTCAAGTTTGGATTTTCGGCAACAAGCAATGCTCTTGACGCATATGCTCTTTGAAGACGAGGCGGCGAAATGCAATGCTTTGCCCATTCATCTCCAGTGCGTGAGCGATTCCAAGTGCTGCACTAGTGGAATCCCCTGGACTTCAAATCGAGCCACGTACGCGCGGTTCTTCATCCGCTGCTCGATATTCCATCTGCACAACAACATGCAAGCAAAGAGGGATCAAGAAGTTGGCACTGTCTGTGAGTTGCACGCCACGATAGGTTGAGGATCTCGCCGACGCGGATGCACGCATCTTACCTTCGACGAACTCGACGGAAGCGTGATCGATGCTCTTTAAGTAATTCCGAATGCGAAACATCGCATCGAGAGTTTAACATGTCCTGTTTCCAGCACCAAATTCACGGTCTCAGCTTCACTTGGACGTACGCTTCCACCATTTCAGAAAAATGCTCGAGGAGGTAGGTGGTGAAGCACTTACGGTTGGGTGTTGGCTTGATGTACCCTGTGATGCGACAACATGCCTAGAAGCCTCGCTCATTTTGTGGCAATGCATGCTCGAGTTCTATAGAGTTCACCACATTTCCAGAACTCGTAAGCTACCATTGGTACAACCGACATGACCTTCTCGCATGGAGCGCAATGCAGGAAGCGCAAAGGGGATGAGAGAAAGTGTTTACCTGGATCTGGCCAAAAATGACGTTCAACGCTTTCTGCTTGTGTCTGTTGCAACAGTCGCACTCGCAGGGATGAGTTCATGCCAGCCATAGAGTAGAAAACACACAGAATCTGCGAATATCCACTGCTCACCGACTGTTCTTGATCTTGTGTTCCTCGCGCTTGACACCGCTGTCCTTGATAGGAGTCTATCCAACACAACACAAAACTCATAAGCTGCTGCTTCGTAAAGAGCTCTCCACAGCGCCGATGCGACCCGCACCTGGTCGAAGCGTCCAGAGAAACCATGCAGCTTGTCGAAATGTGGCACCGTCGGCGACGTCCCCACACTACTCGTGACCGCGCAATTGCTCAGCATCATGAGCTCTTCGGCCACCCGGAACGTCTCCGCGTCATGGCGCAGATACTGCTGCGGCGACGGCTGCTCCAACATGCTTCCGGTCTTGGGACTAGTAGTAGTGAATGGCGCCTCCCCTCACTCTCACGCTCTCTCGGTCAGTCTGCAAAATGCGGATTTGAATTTGGCGATGAGTGGCGTTTTGACCTGAAAATTGTATCCCACCCAACTGACGAGGTTGCTTCCATACAAACTTCAAGTGTTCCAGAACCTCCCTAACGCATCGCAAAAACACAAAATTCAAAACTTTCGCAGAACCCCTTGCTATACGGACGTGCGCATCTAATTCTTTTCCATACACGATCGCTTCCTCTCCTTGCTGACCGCCAAACAGTCACTACTGCCGAGGGTCAGTAACGCCAAGTTGGCGGGTAAAACCCTGCACACCGCCAAATTTTACCCGCGTTTTTTCTTTTTTGTCCACATAGCGTTCTAAAAATACGTACCGACATCCCCCGCCAAAAGAAACCAAACAACCGAACGCGATGCAGAAAATGGCGCGTGTTTGCTGCACGCTCTCGCATGGCGCATCGACTGCAGAAGACATGTGCGTGCCATGTGTGCATGAGCGTGATGCCGCCTCCCCATACTACTGTAGGTTCAAGCGAAAGTGCGTGCTTAAAAAGGAACGCAGCCACTTTTCTTGTGTAGCTGCTCCAATTGATTTTTGTTGTCAGATGCTAAATAGAACTTGCCAAAGGAAGGAATTCAAAAAGAAAAAAGAAGAGATGCTGGTGTGTAGATGACGGTGGTGCGCCTCGTGTCCGTGGTGCGTAACGTTAAAGCTGGGTCGCCATCTTCATCGCGTCGTCCGATGCAGCAGATGCAGTTTTCTTGACTCGCGCCAACGAGGTCGTTTCTGTTGCTGACCGCGCACCACTGGACACCATGGGGCTCGCGCGCTTCGAGTGGGTCATGCACATACCCTGGCGCTGGGCCCACTTGTCACAGGTCTCGAGGCTGCACTTCGCGCCGCCGCCGTGTTTCCGACACAGACGCTTCAAGTGCGCTTTCTTCTCACAGCCCGCGACGATGCAGGGACGACCCCCACCGTGCATCTTGCACCGTCCGTGGCTCTGCGCAGCTCGCGTGCAGCCATGCTCTTGGCACCGCGAGCCCCCGCCATGGCGAATGCATAGACCACGGCTTTGCACGCTCTTTGTGCACCCTGGATGCGAGCAGCGCTTGGAGCCGCCGTGGCGCTTGCAGCGGTTGAACGCGCGCGCTTGGCTTTTGCAACCTTCGATGCAGCACAGTTTCCGTCGATCGGGGGAAAATTTCGGACTCGTTTCAATCGCCATGCCGTCGCTGCCTTCCCGCATCACGGCCGACGCTGTCGAGCTGTTGGTCGGTGTATGTCCCGCAGCAGCAGCATTTCGAGGAGGGAGGAACCCGCCATTCATGGGGGACACAATCGACGTACGCGGCGTGATAATCGACGTCGGCGGGGTCAGCAGCGACGCACTGCCAAACAAATTCGACACTTCGTGCATCTCAGACATGCCGCCGAGCTCTTCGCGGTCGTCAAACATTGGCAGCTGCTGGGGATTCGTCGAGAACGAGAACGATGGCATCCCTCCTTGCGAGAAATCTGCGCGGTATGGGTGAAAACCTGATGGGGAAAGACACGCAGAGTGAACCAACTGAGAAAGTGCCACACACTGTAGCAAGTACATAGACGTACTTTCGCTGAAAAACTCCGTCGATGGTGTCTGCTGCAGTGTCTGCATGGAAATCAGTGGCGTCATGGCACCGACAGCAGCAGTTGAGGGAAGCGCAGCAGGAGACGGGAAAAGCTGCTGCAGATCCACACTCGCGGACTCATCAAAGTGCTGTAGATCGAGCGCATGCATGCTGCTAAAATGCGCGTTAGTCAGCACCTCCATCGTCATGGATGCCGACGCTTGAAGTGGTGTTTGCGGTGCTGCCTCGAATCCATACGACGATGCATCCTGCTGCTGCTGATGGCAGTACTGTGATAGCGGTGTTGGCACAGGACTACTCATAAACCCACCATTGTTCGTCGAGAATCGATCCGAAAAGAACGACCCACTGTCGGATCGACTCAAGGACGACGCGGTACCTTGTGGATATTCTTCGTATTCCCGTTTGCACTGCTGCGTCTGTTCCTCGTCGTCAACGTGTTGCTGGCGATACGGATGCTGCTGTTGTTGCTGGCGTTGCAGCAGTTCCTCGTGCTGCAGGTTTAGAATAGATGCAACCTGATACGACGGCTGTCTGCTCCACTCCATGGCTCTCTCGGTGTTCCCCGTTCGCACACACACGCGCACACAGTCCGTCCGGTTTGCTCTTCCCAGAAGCCCCCTTTCTGGTGGTAGCAGGTGTAAGGCTCCGCTTTGATGGATCTCGAACGTCAGACGCTGCGAAGGAGACCTGGTTGATCGGTCGAGCGAAATGTGACTCGGGTCTGGGGCCGCCGCAGCTCGCACTCTCCTGTCTCCACCACTCGCTCCTCCTTGTCTGCGTGTGTCGGTAATGTCTTCCGCGACCTCGTCTCGAATCACGTCTTTTCTCGATCTTGCTGTGAACTTGCTTTCAATTCAGGACGGTACCTGGTCCCATACACACATACACACGTCCTGCTTGCCGATCATCAAAACGGTTTGGTCGTGGCGGCGAGAAGGAAATGATGGGTAGCGACTGCAGCACGGAAACTTCGAATGAGCAAGTAGACGGCGCTTGCTGCGGAGACGCCGCCGCGAGGACCTCTGCGATGGGTTGAATCTTGCATTCGACTGCTGCTGTTGTGGGTTGAACGACGACTGGTTGGTCGTTGTTTCGGAATGCATGACGCAATGCCACAGCGTAGCCAGATCCATTTGGGTGGGTGAAGGGAGTGCGGATGGAGCTCCATCTGCGCTTCATGCACGTACCTTCGACACCGACACAGACAAACTCAAAATACGAAGTGATGCATTTGGATTCCGCATTTTGGGATCTCGATTCTGAGAGGAAGAAGAACACCGAAATACGGTACTGCTGGTTGCCAGAAGAGGGTAAAGTGCGCACCCTTCAGCATCAACATCACAAAGTACGTTCTTGAGAGAGAGAGCGGACGAAGACGAGGGGAGGGGGTACGCTCCAATTGTGGTGGACATCACGATGACAAAACCGGGTGCTCCTCCATTTGACATGCAAATCACAGCAACAACAACAGCTCGCAAGGCAAACACGAGCGAAGATGGCGTCGGCGATCATTGGGATGCGCCACATGCGCCACGGTCTCGCGCGGACAGCTACTGTGCTGTCCATGCACTCGCGGCAGTCTCTCCGACTTTCCGCTGCGTGTCTGCAGCAGCAGCAGCGTGGAGTGATGTCGCTCTCTCGCTCGTCGGTTCTTCTCCAGCGAATGACACCGAAAGTGTGCTTTTTGCCAGAGAACGCGCCACAACGCGCGTGGTTTAGTGGCGCGTCGAGCGAGAATGAGAACAAGAGGGTTCCCCCGATCCCGTCTTTGGCGCCTGCGAGCGACGAAGCCAAGAAAGACGACGTCGGATCCTTCAAGCTCGAGAAAGATACGTGGGCGGAGCGCCATTGTCCGCAATGGATGGTGCCCTACATCCAGCTTTCGCGAGTTAATCGCCCTGCAGGTCAGTCGTGTTCGCGGATCGTGCTGGTGTTCCGCGATGCTAACTGTCCGCTTTGCAAATGTCTTAACCCTGTAGGCACGTATATGCTGCTCTGGCCGTGCTTTTGGAGTATTTCGCTCGCTGCTCCCGCTGGGAGCTTGCCGGACTTGAGTCTCTTGGCACTGTTTGGCACTGGCGCGTTCATCATGCGAAGCGCTGGCTGTACGATCAACGACATGTGGGACAAGGATTTCGACAAGCAGGTGGAGCGAACGAACAAGCGGCCGTTGGCTGCGGGTGCGATCACGTACCCACAGGCGTGGGGTTTCCTCGCGGCGCAGTTGACTGCTGGTCTCGGGATCTTGCTGCAGCTGAACTGGTACAGCATTGCCATGGGTGCGTCGTCGCTTGGGTTGGTGGCTGCGTACCCATTGATGAAGCGGGTGACGTACTGGCCGCAAGCGTTCCTGGGACTGACGTTCAACTACGGCGCCATTCTTGGGTGGGCAGCGGTGCACGGGTCGTGTGCATGGCCAGTGGTGCTTCCCCTCTATGCCGGAGGGATCGCGTGGACGATTGTGTACGATACGCTGTACGCACATCAAGACAAAAACGACGACAAGCAAATTGGCGTGCGCTCGACGGCGCTTTTGTTTGGCGCGAACACGAAGCCCATCTTGAACGCGTTCTCGGTCGCGACCATCGCGGGGATCGGCACGGCGGGGTACGCGGTCGGTCTCGACTGGCCATTTTACGCTGGTCTTCTCGGTGGCGCGAGCCACTTGGCGTGGCAAGTCAACACGGCGCAACTGGACGACGCGATCAATCTGCAGGAACGCTTTAGCTCGAACAAGTGGTTCGGCGCGCTCATGTTTGCGTCCATTGTCGCGGGCAAAGTCGTCTAAAGAGTGGCGTCTCGCTGTCATAGAACGAGAGAAGTGGTAAGCGATCAGAATACAAGCGGGTCATTGGAGCCTGGAAACAGCTTTTTTGTATTGTCGGAGCGTATGCTTAGGACGCGGAGCAACAGCGAAAGCAAGAAAGGTTGTACATCATCCTTCATCTCCGCACTATATACTGACGGACTGGGCATGCAAGTAGCCTTTAGGAAGCTTTGTCTTTTGGAGGCGACGAGCGGATCGTGAACACGTCAATGTCGAGCACGTTCTTGACTTCCCACACGACGGTGATCACAATGTGCACGTACGAGACCAGCGAAAGGAAGAAAAACTCCTTGACGATGAGTCCTTCGTTGATGGCGTCGTAGATGCCCTCGAGCATACTGAAGCCGCAGTGCGCCGCGACGTAGAAAATCGGCACGAGCGTCTTGCGGAATGGGTGGTACTCTTCGCCACACAAGTGCGCGAGCATGAGGTGCAACTGCATCGACATGTTGTCTGTTCGTGAGTATGCGCAGGTCAAGGATGCAGCGTTTGATGCAAGACAACACGTACCACAAGCTTGCTGTTGAGAAGACCAATCATCCAAAGGAAGAGGCGAGGGTACTGCGCGAAAATATCCGATGGCGAGAACACCACCCACAGTGCAGCCAGCGAGTTGAGGATGAAGAACGGCGCAAGACGCGTGAGCGCGACCAGGATCGAGTCCTTGCGCAGACGCACGGCATGGAGCACGTTGATGCCGCTGCAGAATGCGAGCAAACGCAAATCGGTCCTCATTAGACCGCATGTACGGAAAAAAGATACACAGACACAGAGACACACACTTACTTGACGGCAATCGTAAACGCAGCACTGATCGCGGTTACGATCACGAACACGCTGTTGTTCTGGAAGCCCGGGATGAGTTCCTGAGTCCAGAATTGCACGCCCACAATCGCAGTGAAGAGCTTCAAGCAGATCCCAATGAGGATCCCTTCCGTCGGTCCATTGATCAGCGGGAGCTGGAGCGAGCCCGAGTAGTACCTGTCGGGCAAACAACCGCATGGAGTGCGTCAATGCATGCGAGGCAACAACTCCTGAAGCGCAGTTCTGCTTTCACTCACTCTTCCCACGTCGCACAGATGAACACAACGTGCGCACTCATATTGAAAGCGAGCGTCTTCCAAGTCGTGCCCATCTGCAAGATACACGCCATGGTCATCGTGCCCACCGAGACGTTGAGCGCATCGCAGCCGTGGTCAAAGAGCAGTCCCAATGGCGACGAGCTGCCAGTCCGACGCGCTTGCTTCCCATCCAGGTTGTCCAGCGTCTTTACAAACAGCAATAGAGGACAAGTGTGAGCCACACATCGCTCCAGTGAGAAAACGCACAAAGGTCAGCTTCTACTACCTGGTACGAAAACAGCGTAATGGCAGCGACGACAAACAACCACGCGGGAGCATCGCCTTCCAAAAAGGGACAGTAAATCGCAAACAGCAGGTGCGAGATCCCGACCAAGAGCAGCCCGATCAGCGTAATCTGCAGCAGACGCACAGCAAGCAAGAGTTAAATCAGTATGCGCTTCTAGCCACACGACCAAGCAAGCAGCAACAAACAAACACACCAGATTTGGCGCCAACCACAATGGCAAGAACTCGACCAAGAAGTTGTTCATCGGCGTGAGCACGTGCTGGTAGATGAGCGAGTTGTCCGAGCCGTGGTACTGGTACGTGAGCAGTTTCTCCGAGCCTTCCTGGGAGACGTATTTGCCAAAGTACATGGATTTCCCATCGGCGACCGAGCGGTGGCGCACGCGTTTCTTGAGCTGGTGCAATTGCTGCTGCTCCTGCACCGTCGTCGTCGTCGTCGCAATGGATCCATCGGCTGCGGCTGAGTTCTCGGTGGCGCTCGCCATTGTTGCTGACAGAGGAGAGAGGAAGGGGGAGTGCGTGTTCGAGCGAAGCCAAACGAGGAGTGGTGATGCAACAGCAGTCTTTGACAAGAAAGAGCTCCCAATTCCGGTTTGGCGTGTCAACCTTGCACCCCACTCACTCGCGCACCACCACACCCTTGAAGCGATCAGGAGTGCGTGATTGGATGATATGCTGCCTTTATTGGGAAGTGAGCGTCGTGATTGGCGGAAAAGGGATCTTTGTTCTCTCCCATACTTTTGCGGTATAGAGGGAAAATAAATAAATAGAGAGAGAGAGACAAAACAAAAGCAGCATAAAGTGAACTGCAGGATGATGGGAGAGAGAGGGGGGTAACCGTAACGGTTACTCTGTGACAGGATACAAACGAGCAAAGCATTTGGTCGGTTCTTTTTCTTTTTTCCTTTGACAATTGAGAAAGTGTATAGGGTTCAATGAGCTATTTCGTAAAGAGATGCATTCAATGTGTGCTATCCACATAATTAACATCCACAATCATATCGTTTTGTAGAATAACGCAAAATAAAGACCCACCGAATTTCGAGCCTGAACATGTCTATTCTGCTCACAGTCGGTGCATTTGCTCAAACTTTGATGTGTCTAGATATGTAATTTACGATGGGTCTCCTTTTCTCTTGAACAACTGTTCAGTCGCCCAAAATGCGAGGAGCGACTGCATCACTCAGCAACATCAAGAAGAGCGAGAGGAGGAACCATCACTGCGTGCAACCAAGACGCTTCCTCACCGCTCTCTCTCTCTGATTGCAGATGCAGCTCCGTGCAAGACCCCCACTGCAGCATCTCCCATTGAGCGCGATCATGGCTCCGACCGTTTCCTCGTCCGCGTCATGCATGGCGTCAGCGTCGACTCGGAGAAAAAAGGCAAGTTCAACGACTCGGGAGAGCGACGGATCGCCGACGTCTTTGCGGGGGTTGCGGAGAAGCCGGCGTGTGGCGGCAACACAAAGTGACGCGCCATCGATTGCGACGATCGGCAACAGCAGCGCTGTGGATGATGTGAGCAGGTGCAGCAGTGCAAGGGCAATAGGCAATGCAAGAGAATCGGCAGGAAAGGCGCAAAGGCGCCGGAAGCAGAAGAAGAAAGTGTCCAGGTATGCGAATGTGTGTGCGCGTGGTTATAGGACAACAAAGAACTTGAATGCGGATGTGTGTGCGCATGTGGGTTCGCTTGCATTGTGCGTTCGTGTGGACAGTGTGTGCGTCCCGAAGATGATTACAAGAGCGAAAGCAGCGCCAAACCGCCGCCGCGTGTCGATGACGGGCGACGAGCGCAAACTCATGCAGTTCTACTTGCTGCAGTCGGCGTTCAGCAGCGAAGACGATAAGATCGATGAAACGAGTTGGGTCACGAGCACGTTGATGGACTTGATCCTGTGGAGGTTGGCGAACCTGTACCCAATCGTGCATTTCCTGCCGACGGATTTCTTCCATTGCTACTTGGAGAGTGTGAGTCGCAACCACCACCATAGCCAGCACAGTCATCAGTTGCAGCAGCAACCGCATGCAGCGTTCGTGGTAGACAAGGCGAATCCAGCGAGCGACTTCCACGTGCGAGACGTCCTGGGACGCGTAATCGATTACACGAGCGACCGACCCATACTATTCGCTGTGAACAGTGGACTCATCCACTGGAACCTCTTCCGCGTGCAGCTAACGCCGTACCCTGAACTCCAGCTTTTCGAACCCATGGGGTATGCATCTACCGGGATATGTTTGTCGAGTCGGATGCATTTCGCACGCGGAAGCTAACTGCTGCACCCTGTCTTCTTTCTTGACTGTTTAGACGACTGGCCTCGCGAACAGGTATTTCGTACCGTTCTGTGCCTCGAAGCGTCGTTGAGTGGCTGGAGACGTGCTACCCGCAGCATAAGAACTGGATCTCGAAAGCTGTGAGCGCGATCACGAAACCACAGCAGGTCAGTGGCTTTGACTGCGGTGTAGCCTGTCTGCTGTATGCAGACAAGTGCGGTCAGGGGCAAACGCGGCAGCAGATCAATGAGTACACAGATCAGCATGCAATCACGTCGTTCCGACAAACGCTGCAGCAGCAGTTGAGATCGATGCAGAACAATATGGACACGATGTTGAGCGGGCATGACGAAGGAAACATTCGGCATGTCCCTCAAACTTTGTGAAATATACACTGCAATGATGTGAATGCTTCTTCTTTTCCTCCTGGATTGTTCTGACAACGCAAGACGGTAGAGTCAGATTTTCCATCGGTGGCACTGTGGTTTTGAACGTAAAAGCAGGAGAGCGCGCGCATCCTCAGTGCTGCATGTCGTTGGTGTGTCGCGCGTTGTTGAAGTCGATCCATCCGTGGCATCCTTGTTGCAACTGGCGACAAGGTATGCGACCTGGGAGAAGTCGTCGCTTACCCCGATCCAGGTTCTCGACGAGGTTTCACAAAAGTTCTCTTCCTTTTTTTCTCGTGTCTGGTGCTGTGTTTGTTTTTGGATCCAGACTGCCAAAGAAAAGCACGGATCCCCGAAACGCGCATTTGCAAGGAAGATGGTGTGTGTGTGTGAAAGTGCAAGCCGTGCGTAAATAAATCCTCAGCGTTGCGGATGAGAAAAAGAGTTCGCTCTGCAGAAGCAGCGACCTGATCGACCACGACCGACTTTTTGCAAGCGAGGTCGCAGACGTTTTCCGCTGTCGTTTCTCGGGGCTATTTCGGGGACCAAAACCAAAAGTGCATCATCCAGGTCCGAGTTTCTGCAAGTGCGTTGTTTGGAAGAGCTATTGTGGCTTCCGCTCTCTTGGACGGAAAAGGGCTGCTAGCTAAACCTGCCGTCTTTTTTGGTTTCCTAAAGTGCAGAACGAAAAAAGTAAATTAAGACGAGAGTGAAGCAACACACGGGAGTTGCATGCACTCTTTTTGGGGAAGTGGTGGTTCCGTCCCATTCCATTTCTGGGTTTCGCGTGAGATCGGGCAAGTGCGGCGGGCACACAGCAGCTCCAGCGAGCGAGCGAGTGACTTGGTGTGTGAATTCATTCATTGCGGAAACACAAAGTCGAGAGCAGCAGCAGCAAAGCAGACACACTTGAGGGAGAAAGAAATGGGGAAAGCGCCGATGATGATGCCGCGCACTGTCGAGCACCCGCTTCACCACCAATACGAGGTAAGGACAGCGTGCGTTGCAGCACTGTATCCTGGGAGACGGGTTCCGTGAAACTAACCGTGAGGTGCTGTCCGTCGTGCATAGACTCGGTTGTCGTCCTTTAGTGACGAAAACTCCTACAGCAAAGCCCTTCCGCATCGCACTTCAAAACGGTACACTTTTTCGCTTCCCCATGCAATCTTGTCGACACTCTCGGGACTTGACTTCTGATCCATCGTTCTCCTGTGGTCGGCTAGATCGAAGCATATTTACAGCGATCGTTTCATTCCATCCCGAGTATCCACAAAGCTCGACGCAGGTTTCGGTCTCACCTCCGACCCACCAAGACGGCACGGGTACGAGCGATGCAAACGGAGTCTCATCTACAGCGAGAGATTAACATTGTGTGCTGTTCCTGTTTTGCAGAACCAACCAGCGATCGCAAAGCAACAACAACACCGACACACCAGGCTCCGCACCTGGCAGCGCGTCTGCAAGCGGCGGTAGCACGCACGGCCACACCGCCAACCCGAAAGCCCCTTCTCAGCCATCCTGTGCATCGTCGTCTTTCTCGATGCTGCTGAAAAGTGAGCTGTTGGGGATCGACTCGCCCTCGCATCGATCGGACTATGCCAACTACATGGACTACAGCAGCAGCGTCTACTCGTCCTCCATGGGTTCGTCGTCGTCGATGGCGGGGAATAGCTGCGGCATTTACAACTATTGCAGTAGCTCCGCGCGGGGAGGATCCTGTAGCAGTACGAGCAGTGGCAGCAGCAGCACGTTTGGGCTTTCCGGACGAAGTGCGGGTACCGGCTCGAGCAACATTCTGCGGTTCAAAGCTCCTCGTCAATCGATCCACGATGAAATCAAGACGTCGATCTCGTTCAACGGCATTGGCTGCTCCTCGCAAAGGTGCGCATCCAACAGTCTCGAAACCGAGGAGAAAGACACACGTTGCCGCACTCGCTAACCCCGCTTTTGCACTTGATTTCGATCCGTAGACTTCTTGCAAGTGGCATGAACGAGAGTCGCCGCAAGATCTCGAAAACACCGTTCAAGATCCTCGATGCGCCTGCATTACAGGACGATTTCTATCTGAACCTGGTCGATTGGTCTTCGACGAATGTGCTCGCCGTCGGGCTTGGCTCGTGCGTCTACCTATGGAGCGCATGCACGAGCAAAGTCACCAAACTATGCGATCTCGGCGCCTCCGATTGTGTCACGTCGGTCGCATGGAGTCCGCGGGTGCGTTCATTTGCATCGAATGCTTGCACATGCAGAGTGTGCGGACAACAGCTCACTCACGCTGCCATGCATGTTGTTTATCCTTGCAGGGTACCACTATTTCCATTGGCACGAACAGCGGCGAAGTCCAGATTTGGGAAGTCGCGACGTGCAAGAAAGTGCGCACCATGAAGTACGTCTCCCTTTTTTGCAAGGCGATGGATCTGATACGGACGCTTTCGTGGACACTCATGGTCTTTTGTTTTGTGTGTGTTCTACCAATTGCTCAGTGGCCATGTAGCTCGAGTGGGGACGCTAGCGTGGGGCGCCAACCTGATCGCGTCCGGAAGTCGCGATCGGAATATTTATTTGCGCGATATGCGAGCCGCCGAGCCGTTCCAGCACAAACTGGGTGGCCACAAGCAGGAAGTGTGTGGTCTCAAGTGGTCGTTCGATGACCATCAGCTTGCCTCGGGGGGAAACGACAACAAACTTTGTGTATGGAGTATGCATGGGGCTTCGTCATCGGTGTCCGCATTCAACTCTTCCTCGTCCGGGACGATCCCCATGGTGCGCTTCCATGACCACACGGCCGCTGTCAAAGCCATCGCATGGTCCCCTCACCAGCATGGTCTCCTGGCGTCAGGTGGTGGCACCGCCGATCGGTGTATTCGCTTCTGGAACACGCAGACCCAGACCCCCATCAATGCGATCGACACGGGCTCGCAAGTGTGCAACTTGATGTGGTCCAAGAACGTGAACGAAGTGGTGAGCACGCATGGGTACTCGCTGAACCAGATCATCGTGTGGAAATACCCCTCCATGACGAAACTCGCGACCTTGACGGGTCACACGTTCCGAGTGCTCTACCTCGCGATGTCCCCCGATGGACAAACGATCGTCACAGGCGCTGGCGATGAAACGCTGCGTTTCTGGAATGCATTCCCAAGCTCCAAATCGAAAGGAGGCAGTCGTTTCGGCACGGATTTGATGTTGCCCATTGGTTTGGGCAATGAGATTCGGTAACTAATGGATCCAAAGCATTGCACAGCAGAACACTAGAGGCAGAAACGATTCTCAAAAATGAAAAAAAACAGGATCTTGGTTTAATTTAAGTGAACGTCTATAGGGGAAAAAGCAATAAAGAGTTGAGATGCGCACGCACATACTGTCACGATGGCGAAGGTTTACATTGTGGCCACGCGCCTAGCGCATTCCATTTTGCTCATGGGTGGTGGTGGCTTCGAAGTGTGCGAGTTTAGTTGCGCTTGCCACCACGTCCACCACCCCGACCACCACCACCACGGCCACCACCACCACGTCCACCACCGCCGCCTCGACCACCTCGTCCTCCGGATCGCCCTCCGCCTCGACTGCTGCGACCAGCGGACTTGTATTTCTTCTGACCACCCTTGTTCTCATCATCGCCATCGTCGTCGTCGTCGGCTCCACCGCGGGTGTAGCGGCCACGCTTGCCACCCGTGTCACCAGACTCTTTCATTTCGATGGTCGCCATCCGCTGCGCTTCGTTCACACGCTCCGACATCACGAGCACGGTGTCTTCTTCGCACGGGTACGGGTCCAACTTCTTGCCGAGCAAGTGCTCGATCCGCTGGTAGAGCTCCACGTCGTACTGCGTCACGAACGACACCGCGACACCAGCACGACCAGCACGTGCCGTACGTCCGACGCGATGGATGTAGTCCTTGCCGTGCGTCGGGATATCGTAGTTGACGACCACATCGACACTTGGGATATCAAGCCCACGACTGGCCACATCGGTACACACAAGGATGTTGCGACTCTTGGCCTTGAACTTGTTGAGCGCGCCGAGGCGATTCGGTTGCGTCATCTGGCCATGCAGACAGATCGCTTGGAAGCCCAAGTTTCGCAGCATCAGCGTCACTTTTTGCGTGCCGTTGCAGGTGCTGGCAAAGATCAGCACCGACTGACCCGCGACTTCATTGAGCACATACGCCAAGTAGCAATCCTTGAACTTCGCTGGAATGAACAAGTAGTGCTGCTTCAGCGTCTCGGGCGTCGCGAACTTGTGCGTAATCTCGACCTTCACGGGGTTTTTGAGCGACGCACGCTGCAGCTTGGCGACCTTGGACGTCATCGTCGCACTGAACAGGTACGTGTTGCGTTCCGCCGGCATGAGCTGCACGATCTGGTTGATCTCCTCCTCGAAATCCATACTCAGCATACGATCGGCTTCATCCAACACAAGGTACCGCATCGTGCGCAGACTGAACCCCTTGGTGTTCTCCAAGTGATCCACCAATCGACCGGGGGTCGCGATCACGATGTGCGGCTTGCGCGCCAGTGCGACCTGCTGGCTCATCATGTCAATCCCGCCGACCACACACGCGCATTTCAGCCCGATGGACGCACCGAGCGCTTCAAACTGCTCACTGATCTGGTACGCCAGTTCGCGCGTGGGCGCCAACACAAGCGCATACAACCGCTGGGGGTTCTTCAACAGCGTCTGCAAGATCGGGATCACGAACGCACCGGTTTTACCGGACCCGGTCTCGGCCAGACCAATGATGTCGCGGCCGTCCAGTCCGTACGGGATCGTCTGCTGCTGGATCTTGCTCGGCTTGGTCCACCCAATCGCCTGGATCGACTCGCAAATCGCCGAGTCGACGCCGAGTTCTTCGAACGTCTTGTCGCCGCTGAAGCCCTGGTCTTCTTCTGCTTCTTCCTCGGCGCCGCCGTTGACGGGCTTCTCTTCTTCCACGTGCTTCGCTGCTGCTGCTTTCGCCATGGCTGCTGTTGTTGTGATTGTACTGGTGCGTGCTCCCGTGCGGATCTGCGAACTGATCGCCGTCGCTCCTCAGTTGGTGCGAGTCGCTTGATGATCCAATAGAAAGCACACGCGCCAAGTCAAAATTGACTGGAAGCCAACCCTCAGAATGCTGGTCGGTGGCCGAAGAGCAGATGCGCATCGATTAGTGGCACCAGAAGCCACATCACCCAACATGTGCCACTAGTCAGTCAAAAGTTGACGAAAGCGGGTGTCCAAATGCGTCCTATTGTGGCACTCTGCATCGCACCTAGTACTGCAATCCTGAAGCAATGCTGTACCGTGTTCTCGATATTGTCGATGTCAACGACGAAACGGTGCGAGAGTATCCGGACAGTCAACAGCAACAACTGTCGTCGGATACGCTCTCGTTATCCGGACAGTCCATCCCTTTTTTTATTGAGCAGTTTGCGTTTGGTTTTGCCAATCACTTGGGAAAAACGGTGTGACGAGCAGCTCCGTGATCGTCTCCTCAAGGAAAACAAGTGCGCGGCTCTCACCGTTCGCGTCGGCGTCCCTCTGCGAGTTGCGTTCTCGGCGATTTCTCGTGCCGACCTCCGACGCCACTGGTTTATCAAGGTCCACTTGAAGCTTCGCGGTGTCCTGCGCTGTCGATTGTCGCTGGTTCCATCGCCATCGGATCCGCACTCGCGACGAAAAATCGGCATTCGCGCCACCATGTTCTCACCCGCCGTCTCGGGGGCGGCGCGCAGTCGCCTGAGCATTACGCCGCGCCAGCAGTATCCGCCACTGAACTCGCGCCGCCGAAGCTGGCACGATGACGCTAGTACGCCAGTGCTGCCCACGCGCAATGGGGAGAGACTGCACCTGCTGAATGGTGGCGAGCTGGACAGCGAGCACAAGAGTTCTAACGGAAAGAGCAAGTTTAACGTCGAGAACTTCACGAACGCGGTGCTTTATGGCGTGATCAACTCGATTTTGACCATCCCGTGCATGTACGGGTACGCCGCGATCATCTTCAGCCATCCGGATTTCGCGACGTTCATGCCGTCGCTCTCGAAGTTGGTGATGTTCTCCAGCGTCGTGCACCAAGTCATGTTCACATTGTTGAGCTCGCTCCCATTTGCGATTGGACAAGTGCAAGACGCTGGTCTGATCTTCCTGAGCGCGATCGCGACGTCGATCTGCACTTCGCTAGGCGCGGCCGTGCCCGTGGAAGCGAAAGTGGCGACCGTCGTCGTCACGATTGGCATCGCAACCGCGACGCTGGGAGTATGCTTGGTGCTCATCGGTCGCTTCAAGCTCGCAGGACTGGTCTCGTACTTGCCGATGCCCGTGGTCGGTGGCTACCTGGCGTACATTGGCTTGTTCTGTCTGTATGCGGGTCTCTCTCTCAGCACTGGACTTGTCATCAATGACTTCACGTCGCTGCTGCAAATTTTAGACGTCGAGAACATCGTTCTGTGCGTCCCGGGTTTCCTGGGTGGCTTGCTGCTGCTCGTGGTCTCGCAGCGCTGCGAGAGCTCGTTTGCGTTGCCAGCGTGCATTTTGGGACTCCCCCTCGTGTTTTACGCGCTGCTGCCGCTCTTTGGTGCTAATATGGACGACGCTCGTGAATACGGATGGGTGTCTCCGTCGTCCCCACCGGCGAACTTTCTGCAAATATGGGATTTGTTTGACTTTGCGCAAGTGTACTGGTCGCAGATCCCCAAGCAGATCACGACGTGGCTTGGGATGGTGTTCGTCGTGTCGTTCTCGTCGTGCTTGGACGTCGCTGCGATTGAAATGGACATGGGCAGCCAGTTGGCGATCAACCACGAGCTGTCCTCGGTCGGGTGGTCGAACGTCGTCAGCGGTCTCTTTGGCGGGTACACCGGTTCCTACATTTTCTCGCAGACGATCTTCACGTACCGCTCCAAGACGAACTCGCGGGTCGTGGGCATCTGCGTGATCATCTCGGAGTTCGCGATCGTGCTGTTGCCGTTGTCCGTGATGAGCTTCGTGCCGCGGTTCTTCTTTGCCGCGACGCTGATCTTCATCGCGATTGACTTGATGGTCGAATGGCTCGTGCACGTGTACCACAAGATCCTTCCCCGCGAATACGTCGTGTTGTGGATGTCGTTCATCGCGATCAACTGGGTGTCGCTGGAGTTGGGGATGCTGTTGGGCATCTGCTTTGCGATCCTCAACTTCATGCTGGGGTACGCGGAAGTGCGCGTCGTGAGCCGCAAGTCCCGCAAGTCTGCGGCCGTGCGCAAATACGCGGCGCGGACGATCATCGCCCAGAAGCGCGACTCGATCGTGTACTTGGAGCTCTACGGCTACTTGTTCTTTGGCTCGTCGGTGCAGATCTTGCAGGACGTGCAAAAGGAAGTCCACGTGCGTGCGCAGAATGCGCCAGCACCTGTCGGTCCGTACTCGAACAACAACTCGTCGTCTCGACGAGGGACTCGTGTGAATAAAAGCAACTACAGCGGTGTCCCGATGACCCCCGTGGCAAACCTGGATGTCCCGATCGAATGCCTCGATGGCAGTCCTGCGTTCAACGCGCAAGGACTCCCTACGGAGTACGTGGTCATGGATTTCGGTCGCGTGTCCGGGATGGACGCGACGGCAGCGCGCAGTTCGTTCATGATCTTGCAGCAAATGTGCAAGCGCAACGGCGTCACCGTGCTTTTCGCCGATGTGTTGCCCGAGATCCGCAACTTGCTGCTGGGCAACGACATCGCCGACGAATCGAGTTTCTACCCGACGGCGGACTCGGCGCTGGAATGGTGCGAGAACCAACTGCTCGAGACGACCAGCCACGCGATCGCCAAGGACGAAAAGCGCCACGTGTCGATGAGTGTGCTGCTGCATCGTTTCATGGGCGAAGCCGACGATTCGAGCTATTTCAAAGGCGTCGATCTCTTTTTCAAGAAACACACCGTGCCACCCGGTCACGAGTTCTACCGCGTCGCCGACTTCCCCGACCATTTCTACTTTTTGGCTGCAGGTCGCGTCGCGCTGTACATGAACAGCGACGGCAGCGGCGCGCAGGAGAAATCGCTTGTCCTGTTGGAACATGTGCTCCCGGGAGCCATGTTTGGCGAAGTCGACTTCTTTGGTCGACAATACCGGTACATGTGTGCGCGAGCCACGGAGCAATGCGTGGTCTTTGAAATGAGTCGCGCGAACTACGAAGCCATGGACCACCAGTCCCCCGAGCTCTGGAATCGGTTGCGCGATGTCGTCATGCAATCCATGGCGCTCGCGATCATGAACACGACGTCCATCAACAGCTTCAACTATGCCCAGGACAACCAGACTCCTGGCCATCATCATTCATAGCTTTTTCATACCGCCTAATACGTTTTGTTGTTGTTTTCTTGCATCGTGATCGATCTCATGCTGTTGTGTGCGTGTCAACAAGACAGCTTTTTCCACTACTGACTGCTGCTACTACTATCGCATCGGATGTATTGGAGCGCCACTTGAAGAGCAAAGCGTAGCTGCCGGCAGTTGATGTCGTAGGCAAGTCCATGTTGGAATGCATTCGTCGCGTCGGCGAAGCGGGTGAGACCGCACAGTGCAAAGCCCTTGCGGAAATACCCCTGCCACCGAGAGTTGTTGTTCACGGGTTAGTTCCGAGGCAATCCACGTTAACAGCACTCGGAGCGCGACTTTTCTACTCACCACGGTGGCTTTTGGATCCAAGAGGATCGATTGCTCGGCGTCCCTGAGCGCGTCTTCGTACTTCCCCAATGCCGCGAGCAGTGTCGACCGTCGCGTATACAGAATCGCCATGTTGCGTGGCGATTCGGCGTTCAAGGAGATGATTTTATCGTATTTCTCGAGCATCTCGAGCACGTCTTTCAACGGGAGGCTCGACGACGCATCCATTGCGATCGCACTCATGGAGAACAGCTGCAAACCAGTCGCAAAAAAGTGCACGATATGTGAGTCAACGTTCCCGGTAGCGATCAGCGATTGAGACACCATTGAAGCCACCTACATGGGTGCTGCTCTTTGGACTCGGGCTCCACGACTGGGCTGACGACTTCCCTGGTGGCGACAAATGCAGCACAGGTGGCGACAGCAACGGCAGTACGCTCGCTGCTGTCATTGCAGCATGGGTCTGCTCACTGCCACTGCTGTTTCGTGCAGGTAACGCCGAGAGGCTTTTCGACTCTTTCATCTTTAGCTTAGAGCTCAGCGGCGGCGATGAGGAGACACCCATTTGCTTCTCGAAACTTGACGTGCTATTCGAAGTGAGCAAACTTGTCAAGGGTGTTCGCGTTGGAGATGGTGTCTCACGAATGGACGAGGTCGGGAGAGAAGAACCATTGATGGCGCTGCTGCTACCGCTGTCATGGCGCATGGCTCCCAATGGCTCCGGATGGGGGCGTGAATTGCGCAGTGTGAGTTTGTGCGCCTCGCATTTCCCCTCGCAGTATCGACCTTTTCTCACGGAGGCGAGACAATTGCACTCCGCAAGATGGTACGGACTCTCGCAGCCACTCAGCGTGACCTTGACCTCCTTCGCCTGCTTGCTTTGGAATTCCGCGAGGAGCGCAGCTTCAACGAGCGCGTGATCCCCACCATCCTGCGACGCGGGCGATGCTAGGGATGCAGCGTCCAGAGCCATTGCTGGCGGTGCGCTGCAACTCGCTCAATGCTGTTGTCTTGGCCAAACACGTCAAGTTGATATAAAATGCAGCACCAAATGTGTATATATTTGTCATCAATGCGCTAGAGGCGTCTATCTTTAGAGATCCATCTGCTTGCTTCTTCAGGTTGATTGACATGCTCGCTCACCAGAGTCTCCATGCCGCATTCAACCGCCTCATTTCCTTGCATTGGCGCCGCGTCCGCACAGCGAGCTTGCCCGATTCCACAGGGTTCGTCCAGTCGTCTCCATCGCCGAAGTCGTCTCCCTGGTAGACAAGTAAGTCAGTTTCCATGAGCGTGTTGCTGTTGCGTTGCAGTTGGTGCAATGGTGCTGACATTTTCACTAAAGACGAGGAAAACTCACGTATTTCGCCCCAGACGCTCTGGAATCGGCTCGACGTCGTCTCCAGAGCGTTCCAAATGGGCTCCAGCACTTCTTGCATGTCGTCAAGGAAAGACTCCTCGTCGGATCCACAACTTCCACTCTCGAGCTCGCTGCTGCCATCACTGCTGAGTTCGCTGGAAGCATCACTTTCGGGATCAACTTCGCTGTCTTCAGTAGCACCGCTGCTCGCCTCTCCGTCATCGTCTTTACTGTCACTTTGCATGAACATCGCTCTCAATGCCGACGCAACGTACGACATGATGGAGCATCTTCGTCCTGCTTTACTCAGTTTCCTCGTCTTTCGTGGAGGCTGCTGGAGCTCGTCCTCGAGACACCGCTCCACTTTTGGGGATACCCACCGCGATGGGGATCGCAGTTGCAGTGCTGGCGCTTGACGCGACGCTGACGGCAAAACGGGCGGAGAGATCGTCACTCGCAATCGCTTGCGTGCAGCAATCGGTAGTTGCTCAGGAGTGCGATCCTCTTGGCGGGACTGCGTAGGTTGAGGCACCGCCACTTGCGGGGACGAAGTCTCCGCTTTACACACCATCTCTCGCTGCTGAGACTCCAGTTCCGAATCGGTGTTTTCAGGTGTTGAAACGCGATCCGCTTTATCGCCCTCTTGACCACGACTCTCGGTGCGTCTACAGCGTCCAACGGAAGACGCAGCAGTGTCGCTGCCACTAGTGTCGCTCGCAACACTCCTCGCCATCATCAGCACCCCACTAGCTCTCCGCTTGATGTCGTGCACAGCCATGACATCTCCACTCGATCGACTCTGCGCAGTCATCAATGCATGGCGGTTCGCTTGGGTTTCCGACCGCGCAAGCACTTCCGCCAAAAGCCGCAGCACCTGCACTGGGAGATCTTGCTGCCAAGGTCGAATGTACTGATAGCAGTACGTGTCCTGGATGCGCTGTCCATCGGGAACGTTCTCGAGTTGGAGACCCGCAGAGACGAGCCGCGCCACGTCGCGCTCCGTCAGCTCCAGCCAGCGAGCACCACCGTCGCCAGGAGCATCGCCGTCGGTAGTAGCGACAGCGCTCGCATTGGCATGCAGCGCGTCCGCCAGCACCGCACGCACCATCTTCATCCTTGCCGCTCGCTTGTCACTCGATCAATGCGCTCCCGTTTGCCATTCCAACAACGTGCGATCGTTTTCCGTTTTTCTTGCAGCTGGACGTTATTCTCTGAACGAAACAATGCCATTCTCAAACTCCGCGAAAACGAATGTCATGATGAGAGCGATCACTGGGTCGGATTGAGTGTTTCTTCGGTTTCTTGATCTGCATACGTTCGGACTTTGAGAGTGCATTGTGCACTCGATCTTTCGACCGTTTGACGACATCAAGAACAAATATCATGTCGCTGCGATTGGATACAAAAGTGTCAACTCTTCCTCTCATTGGTTGAAAACCACTTTATTGCTGCTGCTGTCGCAGACCTCTTTACAACGCATACAACCTTTGTAAGTGATTGATGCAAAAAGTGGTGCGCAGAAAGTATACGACCGCGTCCATCCAAAGACCATCACTCGCACCCATTTCGCTGTCGTGAAATTTGGCGGGCAAACCACAAACAAGCGCAATTGGCATTGGCGCAAAGTGGCGGCAAATCCCGCACTCCCCCCTTCCTCTCTCTCTCTCTCTCTCTGCACGGACGGCGGAGCAGCAGCAGGTGCGATTCGTCTTGCAGGTACTGGTATCTAGGAGCGTGCATGTGTGTGTGTGTGTGTGACGCTACTGGTTAACTCGAGTGCGTTCCTGCTGTGTGTTTAGTGCTCTGTGTGTGTGTGCTGGGATCAAGTCGGCACACAAGCAAGACGAGAGAAAGAAATGGACCCATTCGCGAATCTAACAGCGCTGTCTCCCCCCGAGAGTCGACAGAAGAGTGCGGCCATGGGCACGCAAAAAAAGGCTGCAGGAACATCATCGCTTGCTGCGACGACAGCGGAAGGAGACGACTCGACCACTAGTGTCAGTGACCTGAGCTCCGATGCGATTGGTCTCGACGACTCGGTGAACATACAGTGCAGCGCCGACCCGAGTGCGTTTACTGGGTTCCAGACACGCAGGCACGGACATCACGTCGCGACAGCTGCCAATACCAGCAGAAGCAGTAAAGGGAGTGGGGACGACCAGAAGCGTATGCGTCTTGCGTTGGATTTGAGATCCACGGCGAAGCGACACGATTTCCGATCGCAGGGGGTGTCGATTTCCCAGTTGAGCCAAAACACGAGCTACAGCCAGCAGGATTTCACAGAGCTCTTCTACGGGGACACACAGGAGGAAATCGAGCAGATTGCTGTTGCGAGAGCTGCCGAGTGCAGAACCTCTCCTCCTCCAACGCTGCTGTCATCAATGGAAAGTGAATGGAGAAAGCGCAGCGAGAGAAACACGACTGCTGTGATTGGTAGCGACCCACCAGTGCAGATTAAATCGAGTGAGATGACGGTAAACGAAAGTAATACGTCACAAGAGATCCGGATGAAGCACGCGGCTGCGAGCACTTCTATCGTCACAGGAAACAGGCTCGAGGACAGAACCCCAACGCATGGGTTCAGGGAAACTATCCTTGATGACTCACTTTCCTCATCCCCAGCTAGCGATCACCATGAATGCAGTATGGACGGTATGTATTTGGAGACTGAGAGGTTCTTCAGCAGCGATGAAGGTGGTGCAAACGACCGTCGCAGAGACTCGATTAGTTCATTTCCAGATACGCAATCTCTTGGTGACGAGGAAGAAGACCAAGACGCCAGCGACGACGATGTGGAGATGATGGACAAGAAACAGCGTGAAACGAGTGTTGATGAAGACGAAGAGCCACCCACTCAACCGAGTGCCTCCATCGTGGCATCCGAAGCTGACTCAGCAGCACAGGCTAGCAGCAAGAGCACACAGGCATCCTCGCCCAACCGTGCAGCATTGAAGAGACGCGAGACGATTCCACCTCATTCGCTCCCTACTGTGACGGATTCGGAGGACCAATCCTGTGAGTTTATGGATTCGTCGTGCAAATGCGGCGAAGCGGTGTGTCGATGTGGATCCCCTCCAACTGCATCAGCCAAATCCTCCTCCGCGATCCGCAATTTAGAATTCTCGTTTGCGATGCCCGATTCGCAAGAAAGCCAGTCACAAGCGTTTGGTGCGAAAAGTGGTGGTGATAAACTAGTGGTCGCGACGGCGCCGCTGCTTCCACCATCACTGAGCAGTGCTCCTGTGCCAACTCGGAAATCGGAAAAAGCTGCTACCAAGCGAGATATCCCGAAGACACCTTCTTCCATTGTGAAGAAGCAGAAAAAGACTGCCGGTGATAGTACGCCGACGGGGACGAGTAGTGGTGCGTCAACCCCGACGAAGCGAAAACGGAAGCGAGCGTTTGTTTCTCCAGATGCAGACATGAAAGGCGCCTCCGCACCAGGAGATGATACGCCTATCCGTCGTAGTACCCGCGGAAGTGCGTCCACTCCGACAACCATTTCAACCCCAAGCGTTCGCACGCGAGCAAAGTATCTTTCTCCCCTCCCTTCAAATCGGGCGTATGTGTCGCGCTCGAGAACCATTTTCAAGTACAAGTTCGAGTTTTGCTTGACGGGTTTCATGAAAGATGGCGAAGTCAACTTGATGGAGCTCATTGAAGAGCACGGGGGCAAGATCGCAGAGCGGTACCAGGATGTGTTTCACAAGAATAACATAAAAGCAGTCGTGATTGCGACTCCAGTGTCATGGCGGAAGCTCAAGTTTATTTATGCAATCGCGTGCGGGATCCCGGTGGTGCATCCAGAATGGATCCATGCGTGCGTCAAAGCGGGTCAAGTGATTCCGTTCGAAGGCTACTTCATTCCATCGGGGTACTCCATCACGACGCGGAAATTCGAATGCCGTCCTGTGCAGCAGCTGAGCATTTTTGCAGGATTGTCGTTCGGTATCCCTCACGATGTCGTGCATGCCTCCAAAACAAGCACAAGAAACATGGGATCTCTCATCGCGTTTATATTGAAGACGTGTGGAGCAAAGCATGTTGTCGATGTACGTTGCCACTCGCGTCTTCTTCTCCATGTACCCAGCAAAGGTTTCCAAGTGTGCTGACGAATGTATTGTTTCATTTCTCTAGGATTTGGCGCCATCGAGGGATAAGCTAGTCGACATCGTGCTCTCCGACGAGTATACCAAGGTATGCGACTTTCGTGAGCGTATAGCATATTGTTCTAGGATCTGATGCGATGCTTTTCACTCCAAAATGCTCGACAGACCTGCGAACACTATCAAGAGAAGCACAAAACGCCTGTGAAAAGCTTTTCGTGGGTGACAGAGTGCATGATCTTGCAGGTACGATCGGGATGGAGAAGGTATTTGCTGCATGGCTTTCTTGACTGTACTGAAGCTGTGTTTCTCTCTCTTGCAGCGGTTCTTGAGTCCGGAGGGAGAACTTTTCCATCCCCAATACCATGATCGCGATCGAGAACTGCAAGAGTCCGAGCAAGTGCTTGCTGCCAATGCTGAGATTGGTGATAGCGATCGGTGCGTACTGTTAGCGTGTCCCATCTATCCGCGATAGTGTGGCTGAGTGACTTTTCTTCGTGGCTCCATGCAGAACGATGCTCAAGCTGCACGCGGGAGAGCTGGTGCTCGCTGATTTATCCGGCAACGGAATCGACCATTTCCTACTGTTCCACGTTTGCGAGATCTTGCGCATTACGCTTCATCGAGACGACGATGGCAGCAGCAGGGTGCGAGGAGAGGATCCGCATGCAGTTGTTTTGGAAGTTGGTGTTTTGAAACGGTGCGTTTGCTTTCTGTTGTCCGTGTGGGTGTTGGAACTCCAAGTTAGTCCAGTTCCTTCTCACATCATGCGCCGCAATACTTGCTGCTACATACCAGGTCTCCAAACTCGCATGGTCTGTCCAAGACCCACTCAAAAGTTCTGGAGATTCCCGCGTCGCACATCAAGCGAAGGGTAGTCGCAGTGTCAAAGAAAGATTTCCAGGATTTGAAGTACAGAGACGAAAGCATTTTCTACTACGAAGAGGAAGACGCGGCATGAGGACGATGGCGAGAAGAAGAAAGGAGTGGACGAAGTCACCGCGACGAAGAGATTTGGATTCCAGATGGTGTCATTGTGGGCTGCTGGCGTCTCCTCCGCACAGGTACGCTGCTAGTTTTCATTCTCATCTAGAGCCATACGGTGAGGGATAAACAAATACAACCATGGCTTTTGAAGCGGACCCAAGAGTCAGAGATGCATAGTACACGGTGAGTTTTCCAAACGGACACCCCAAATTCACATGCAGTGATTCCACAGCGGAAGAGCGATGACACTTACTTTTCGCATCGGATCGACGCCAGCATCCGAGAAAATGGTCTGCATTCGCATCGAGACAGGTTCGTTCCGTTAGTCTATCTACGCGATGAGTGGGGGAGATGCCAACTCAACCCACGCCGCTTTCCAGCTCATCCTCGTACCTGCCACGAGATAATGCCCAAGTGGGTGATCATCATGCGGTAGTAGTTGGTAAAAGTTTCGGCGAGAAAACTCCATCGTCCGTTCAAGTCACGAAACCAGATTTCTGGACCATCTACGGAATGCGAGAGCAAAGTGGAAAGGAAAATGTTGTGAGCTCAGAGAGAGAGAGAGAGCACTCAATGCTGCATCGTTCGATCGTTGGGTGCACTACCTTCAAAGTACACGAGCATCACGTCGCCATACGTTGGAGAAGACTCGAGGGGAAACGCGGAGATCTCTTCCTGCACAAACTGCGTGGCGACCAAAGGAGCGAAAGGTGTGGGAAAGCCAAGAGTTTGAAGGCAAAACGCAAGAGCTTTTGCTTTCCCGCAGCAAGCATCAACGACGTACAGTTTTCTTCGCGATGCGATGCTGATCCGCTGCTCGACAACACGCTGGGAACTTGCGTACACACGATCGCTGCATATCCTGGATCGAGTTCAACGAGAAGTGGCCGACAAGCGATGTATGATCTGCACAGAAACGAATGGCAAGTCACCACCCGCCTAGCGAAAGCAACCTTGAGTCCACACGTGCAGACACACCTCGAAATGGCGCAAACCACCTGACGGACAATCCATTCGTGATCGTAAAGAAGCGCTTGAGATCATCGGGTAAAACGCAGGGGGAGTTTTTCTATCGTATCGAACGTGGCAATCACCGTGAGTCGCTCACTCCGATGTCGATGTATTGTAAAGAAACCCGCCACGCACTTGCTCCCAGATCGCGAGTTGGGTTTGAGTGGCGCCGACCATGTCTTTGGGTTCCAAGTGGGAGACATGCTTGTGCGCCTGCAAGTACGCGAACACGCCCAGTGACATCGCATCCAGGTGCTGCATCCATACCGAAAGCGTCGCCATGCTGGGTGTCTAGGAAGGAGCAACGGAAGCAATTGTCGTCGCTCTTGGAGAGAAAAGAGAGGATATCTCCGAATCAAAAGAAGGGAAAAGATCTTGAAACGTCGCACAATGCGCCGATAATACGCTGATCGAGTCGACTGGTCAGCGTGTCAGCTTGAACGAGCGTTCCGACATGCACGCAACGCACAATTGCTTCCATCTTCTATACATTTAATAGGCTGTGTGTGTGTGGGGAGACATACTCTCTCACATCAAGAGTCGATACAAGAACAATACGCTCTGCTTCTTTCCATTTCTTTCTCCTAATCTGAAGCCAACGGACAACACCTTTTCCTACATGAGTGTGCACTGTTCTCCACTGGGCATCCCTGCCATTCCTGGGAACATGCCAGCACCCTATACCACGCATCGCGGAAAGACCATCGAACCGATTAAGACACGCAGATATGGACCGCCATAGGAAGACACAGCAACAACATGGACACAATACCATGTTTGGCATCACTGGCATGCCCTCGTCATCGAATTGGAGTCCTGGCGCGAGATCCTTGACGATCTCCGAGGGGGGCTGTCCCGTCTCCTGCATCTCTTGCATCAACTCCGACAAGCGCGCAAAGTTGTCGGGTTCGGATTCGTAGACCGCGATGATCTGCTGGAAGTATTGGTATTGCTTGCCGTATCTGGAACGAAGCAATCGACATTTCGGAGCGTTATCACCATCGTAGACTCACGCGGTAGGGAAGGATTGTCTGCGTGGCTATGTGCTGCGCGTACCTTTCGTAGTCTTCTGCGGAGAGGAGGGACTCTTTCTCAGCTAACCATTCTGGATACTATTTGGCACACGCAAATATGGTATGTGAGCACACGTACAGCAATATACACACATATGAGCAGGTTCCCTTACTCTTTCGCAGATCTGCTTCATTGGGTCGTACATCACGTCCTTTGACAGCAGCTGCTGCATCATGCCATCGACCAAGTCTTGGAAATCGCTCTACACCACGAGTGTGCGTCAGTATTCTCAAAATGCACACATTTGCTGCCAAAGCGCCGAGTGTTTAGAAAAACTACCTTTTCGCCCATGCCTTCAAACTTCTTCATCATTTCTTCCATCATTTCCTCGCCCATTTCCTCTAATTTCGCGCTCTCCATCCCTTCCATGTCTTCGGCGGCCTTCGCCATGTTCTGCAAACGTTCACCAACAAACAGACAGTGCGTGAGCAAAAGATCAGAGCTGCATCGCAATTGAGAACCAGGAAAGGACGCCAACCTGAAGGGTCTTTGCGACACCAATGCTGACGTCGTCGTCGTCGTCCCCACTCGCAGTTGCAGCGCCATTGCTCGACGCCAGGGATCCTAATAAGGACTCGATATTCTCCCCATCGGCTACAGAAACATAATCAGTCCGACCGCAACGGGACCCGCCACAAGTGCACTGCACCAGAGACGAGCTGCTTACCGCTGGTGCCCAGTTCGCGAAACGCTTGCTCCAGCACTTGCTGGAACTCGGGGTTCTGTGCATCTTCGAGAAACTTCGACATGCTCTGCACAATCCGAACACATCACCGCGGAATCAGCACACTCAGTGTGCAACACCTCAGCACCAAGGACGCAAGCTACCTCTTTCAAGTGATCCATCTCGCTGTTCTCCGATTCCTTCAGCGTCGCTTCTGCTTCATCACGGACCTGCGCGACTTCCGATTTCAATGCTGCGGTTCGTCACAACACACACGCCATCAGCACTCTCGCGCGCTTGACCCATTACACACAGCCACCACTGCCGCCGTTTCGTACCTGACGCATTGTTCACTTCGTCACTGAAATCATCCAACGCATCTGCCAGTCAAACACATGCATCCCACACACACGACGCAGAAAGAAGAAGAAGAACAAAGTCAGCAAGATCAAGGAGCATACACAGACAATCGAAGCGACAACGGTACCGTCGAGAAGGTCGTCGAGGTCGATCTCTTCGTGCTTGCGCTCTTCGTCCGCTGCACTCATGCTGGTGGTGTCGACCGTCGTCTTGCTGATGCGGAAATGAGCTCTTCCCCCTAATTGACAAGGGAAAACAACAACAACAACAACAACAAAAGCAAAGGACAAACTCGAGACCATACCGGTATGGATACCGATACCGGTATCACCTCTCTCATTGAAGTAAGGTTTTTCTCATCAAATTGGTTTACGTCATGTATTGTTTTGGTTCAGATGTATGCGATTCAGTAGGTTTGCTTCGGATGGAAAAATGTGTGTGTGCCTCGAATAGAGGGAGCGTCTCGTCAGCAATGTTTCGTCTTCGTTGACGTCACGAGCTTCGGATCATCGATGATGGAAAACGCATCCACGACCTGCACAGACGATCGCATTGTGGATAGTGGTTCTCCATGAGTCTCCCTCGATGTGCACGCAGCCAAAACGTTGCAAACGTACCTTGTTCTTGAATAGAAACTCGCACAAGAGCGACACCACTTTCGAGAGAATCACGAGGATGCAATAATACTGGCAGCAGCCATCAGAGAAAGGTTTCATGAGCAAAGGCTTCTCCATTCAGATAGTTTTCGGCGACAGCTTACAAAGCGTTTTCGTACCTGGATCCACGCTTTCTTGAGCACTTCAGACCACGACGGATGATACCTACGTGGGAACCCAAGTGAGAGAGATGGATCGAGCGAGCGATATGTCCACCTGGAGAAAGGCTGGATTTCATTGGCATCCAGTACGAGTCACTTACAGCACGTCGACGGCTGGGATTCGAATCACCATATTGGTACGGAATTGGCGGAACCGAGGTGCAATGGCGACTTGAGCGACATCGGTCGTCCAGACAGGGTATGGACTTTGGAAATACGCCGAACCTACATAGCGCAGGACGAACGACATATCGGATACGCGACAAAAACGCTCAAGGACTCGGTTTTACAGCACATAGGAGGGAGTCAGCTTTGCGGTGCCTTTTGTGTCAGTACGTACAGTCGCGTTGTCGGTACTGAGCGACAAGGTTCTGCAAGTTGAGGTCTTGAACCGATTGGATCTTGGAAATATTGACGATCGGAGACGCTGCATACGGGTACTGCACGCTGTGCAAGACGATAGTGTGATTCTCACCCGAACCAACGAAGATAAGGGCATTTGCTGTGGGATATTCGCACCTTTGCTTGATGTGAATCGGCTGTCGTTGCTCGAGCACCAGGTTCCCATCGATATGCAACGACTCGCCAGGCAGCGGAGACGAGTGGGAGAACAGTGCGACAGCGTCCATATTCAGCTTTGCATGGCTCTGGCACAAGCGACAGCACGATGCAATCGATCTCAGCAGGATGTGAGGTGCAAAGGGACAAGAATATGCATTCCGATGGCACCTGGAGGGTGTAGTTGAGGACGACAAGCACCGTCACTTGGTGGATCTTTTCGTTTGCAGAGAGAGGCGTCGCGATTTCGACGTGAAGGGAATCCGCGAGACCATCTCGATCCGAATCGGTTTCGTAGGACTGCCACAGGGAGGAGGGGGAAAGCATCGTAATTAGACTTTTTTCGACTCCATTTCGGATTGCTAGATCCTGCAGCAGGAGTAGGCTCACTCGCCTTGAACTGGGACGCGCGCATGTTCGCTTGCAGCAAGTGCTGGATCCGCGCTGGGAGCGTGGTCTGCACGATAGTGACATGCTCCTTCGTTCGCGTCGCTGGGTCTTCTGAGACTCCCTCCAAGACACTGATCAACTGATACGTGAGTGCGACGTGAGGCTGCTCTCGATACGTGTTGACTCGGATCCAAAACTCTGCAGCGACACCACACAGGATCCATGCGGTAAGCAACTCCTCCTCCCTTCCCAACACCAAAAGAGGATCCAGGACGACCTATCTACTCCCACCACGAACGCACCTCGTGAACCATGCGCGAGAAGCAACGGCAGGAGGACCACGAGCAGGAACAGCACCCAAGATACGACGTGCGCGACGGAGAACGTGGCGCTGTAGTACTGCCGTTGAACGGCGGAGCGGAAGCACAGAGCGCGCATTCTTGTGTGTGAGTGAGTGGATGAATCGAGAAATTGGATGGCGCGTCGTTTGGAGATCTGTTTTTGGTAAAATAGGGATGTTCGATACAAGAACAGAAGCAATGAAAAGATGCGGAGGTAGCTGTTTGTGCGTACTTTATTTCTCAATTGCATTCTTATAACCCACTTTATGGTTGAACAATTAGAACGCCATAATTGTACAACTCAACAAATGCACCACAAATATCTCATGCAACATTTCGTGAAGGGACGAGAAAATTTGGGTGGGTTCACTTTCTGGACGCAATGAAGTATTTGCACCAATCAGCACCATTTGCCCGAATCGAATGTGGCTCAACCTAGTTTCGTAAGTAGCGTGGCAGACACGAGAAGTGGACAGTCAGCAAAAAGTTGAGGAACCTTATGTGAGGGCGTTTGCTCCTAAGTTAGTGTGCAGATTGCGGCGAGTATCCTGAGTATGTGTGTGTAGCAACCGTCGCGTTTTATGAGAAGCGACATCAGGGTGCATTTTCGCGAAGGAAGCCGACGCGAGCGACGAGTGGCGGACGCTCGGTCGCATATTTGGATCCCAGTGTCGAACGACAGACGCACCGCCGAGCTCTTTCTCCCCCATTAGCAACGACACGATGATCACTGCGAGTGTGGGCGTGAACTCGAGCTTGCTGCTCGAACCGGCGCACCAGCTCACGTTCTGGCTAAGTCGCGATGAAGTGCAGCATGGCGTCCAGGCGGTGCTCAAGCTCACCAACATCTCGTCGCACAAGCGCACGGTGTTTAAAGTGCGCACGAACAACGCCGACATGTTCACGGTGAAACCTGTGCATGGGGTGATCCCACCGGGCGAAGCGCTGGAGGTCCTGGTCAGCGTCGTGCCGACGTTTTGTGCGCGACTGCTCAGCATTGACCCGAAGGAACTGGCGACGCGGGACGACGAGAGATTCCTCATCCAGAGTGTCGAGCGCTCGGACGACATGCGCGGCTTTGATGTGTCGGATCTGGTCAGTTTCTGGAAGCGTATCCCGATACAGTTGGTGACGAACAGCAAGATTGGGTGCAGATTCGCGGTGGTGCCGGAAGGTGATGTGGTACTGGAAGGTGTGGTCTTGGACACCACCTCGCAGAGTCTAGAGCAGTGGGTGCAACGACAGCGACAGCAGCTCAAGCAAAGCGAGCATAGTCACCGGTCGCGCCGACAGTCGTCTCCAACGAGTAATCTCGACAGGACGATCGATCTTCGCGATGTGCATCGCCGTCGAAGCGGTGTGGAAGCACCGAGTCCCGATGTTTTCGAGTCCAGTTCGAGCTCAGCGGTAATTCATGTCCTCGATCCTTTGACTTCGATGAGGATCTGGTCACCGTCTATCCAGTGTGTTCCGCTCATCCTCTTGTTGTTGTATCCGTAGAGTAATGACAGCGAAGCCAATGCGGATGCGACCATCCAGCCCCTTGCTCCTCAGCCACCAAGATCGCTGCTTTTCTCGATCCACCCAAGTGACACGCTCGTTTTCAACGTGAACTCTGGCACGACATCAACGCCGATGTGTGACTCGGCGTCGTTCTTTGTGACGAACAAGTCGCGAAAGCATGCGCTCGCATTCAAAGTGAAGACCACCAACCACGAAGGGTATTTCGTGAAACCGAGTCGCGGACTCATCGGTCCCGCCAATGCGCAGCAGATTGAAGTGTCCATGGCGAGCCACCCACCGAGAGCAAGAACAGCAGCGTACGACGCACATCGACAAGAGGGGAAAGACCGCTTCATGGTCGAAATCGTGCGTGTGGATATCGCTTACTATCAGGACCTGCTGATGCTCGACGACAAAGCGCTCAAGCGCGAGTTGTTCACCATCTGGGGGAGCGCAGAGGCGCGTCAACGCGAGAAACGCATTCTGGGCTGTCAAATCGTTGACAGAGCAGCCAAGCAACGCGGCTCCGAGAGCAACCAGGACGAACACGATATGTGGTGCTGAGACACAGCTCAGGTGGCAAAGCAGCCTCTCAAGCAGCCACAGCATTGCGCAAGGAGGAGTATTGCATACACTGTAGGAAGACCAGTTGTTTTCTTTATTTAATTATATACACGATGCGTATTCTGTGTTCTCGTCTTTCGTTCTCTCTAGCAGTACTTTTCGGCAAAGTAAAAACAAAAGGGATGAAAATCGTATGCAGGAGGGAGGGGATCGGAGACGACGAATCCATCCGCAAGAAGCCTGTTGCACATGCATACTTGCAAGCGTCGCTGCCAGTGCGTTGCTCGCTTTACAATTTCTCCACGACGGTTTCCAAGTTGGCCAAAATCTTCACGGTCGCCGACGTACCAAGCATGTTCACAATCGTCGCAGGAATGTACCCAGAGAGGTCGGCGTGCGCGAGCAGCGTGACGTCGCAGCACGGCTTGCCGTTCACATCCGCCACTTGCTGAATAATGTATCCCGAGACGACGTTCACGCCGCGCACCGCACCTTCCGCTGCTTGCACACCGTCCAACGCGATCGATCGACTGGCAATGAGCACACGTCCATCGGACAACGGCGTCGCATACGTGATGAGCACAAACTCCCGCGCCGCGACGGGGAAAATCGCTTTTGTCACGATGTGGCGCAGACTCAAGTTGCCTTCTTCGTCCACAGCCTTCAAGATACGCACACTGTCGGTCATGTCGTCCAATTGAAGCAGCAACTCCGGGTCCAAGAGCGCTTTCTGGATCGTGACCTTGTCGGCCGAGATGCGACGCGACGCCTTGAACGGGCTCCAGGAGTTGCCCTGCACCTCGCCGCGCCAGATCTTCACGCCGCCTTCTTCCTGCGCGTCAATGAGTTCCCACGACGTGACGTTGTCCTGACCCGAGTGGCGGTTCAGCAAGATCTGCACATTTTCTTCGCCAAACGCCTGGAAATCGACCTCTTCGATGCTCTTGTACACCTTTCCGTTGGCTGCTGGCGCTGGCGCAGGGGTCGATTCGCCGAAGAAGTAGTTCATCGTGTATGTGCAGCGAGGAGACTTGGAAGAAAGGAGGAGGAGAGCGCGGGTGATTGTGCGATTGCTTCTTTCGGAATGGCTTGGCTACGATGCTTGCTGTTTGTATGCGCGGTTGAGGAGCTCCAGATCGAGAGAGAGGGAGGAGGAGAAGAGAGGAGAGGGTCTGGATACCTGTACTACCAGGTGGTGCTCCCAGAAAAGATTCGGAAAACCTGCGGCATTTGATATTCGACCTCAATCCCCCCCCAGTGATTACGCCACGAAGCCAATCAGCTTTGAGAGGAAAGAAACACCCACATGCGCAAAACTGGAAACTCAGGTAGACATGACAATGTATTTTTATAGATCGAGCGACCTGGGATCAACGCATACATGCGCAAAGGATAGGCGACGTGCGAGACGCACGGATATGCATGCGTGGGAGTCGCTTGCGATATGCGAAGCGCTCTGCGTTTCATGATCGAATGCGAGCCAAGTTGTCTCAAGCGATCGGATATGAGTTGTAGGTTCGAAGTGGAGTTTGCTGGTGGTATTTTCAGCCAATCATGTCTATTGGTTGGGGATATTTTCGACATCGCTTTATTTTGACGTCATGTTGAGGAGACGCTCGATGTCACAATTTCGAGACCACATTATCCAATCCATTCTCTTCCTGGAAAAAACAATACACCACAATCGGTCACGCTGCAAAAAAGTCCATGCTCGGCAGTGTTTGGAACCTCGAATCGTTCCGAGTGGAGTCGAAGGCAGCTTGGAGCTGCGTGTGAAATGCGGAGCCATGCCTCCACACTCGTGCGATGACAACACGTCGGATGTTTGCTGCCAAACACTCTTTTTTTCTTTCTCTCTTTCTTTTCTCCCATCCATAAATCCATCCATGCACCCAAAGATACCCCTTTCCTTCTCCCCTTTCTTCTCCCGTGATGCTTCCTGATAAAAGCATGGCCATCCACTGCCTCGTTCGTCTTTTGCGGAATGTTTCGTCAAACATGGTGGAGCTTCGCTTGTCAGTGTCCACACACCCCTTTCGACGTCCCTTGAGTCTGTTTTCTCTCTCTCTTTCGCGAATGACTGGCTGAGCGAGGCGGCAGTGGTTGTGTTTACGTCCGGACACAAAAAGTCAAAGGAGAGAACGAGAAGCGACGTTGCTTGAGTGCATGCGAGAGAGTATGCTGACCTCTATTTTCTCGCTCTTCTTCACACGTTCGATAAATAAATAAAGAATGCGTCAAATGGCAGAATGCCGAAACAGACCCTGCCATAAAACTGCAGCGACCGATGGTTGAGCATCTCGCTCTAAACGTTCCAAAACCTACGAGAACCCACATTCCCCCAAACCGATTTTGCTGGACTCCTGTCAGTAAACACCTCTCGATTGAGCGACCAACGATCGAATCAGCAACGCGATTGCAGTGTTTCGCACTGCCATTCGCACTGCCATTCGCACTGCCATTCCCAGTTGTGTGTATGCATTTCTACGTTTTCGATTTCTGTGGCGACTGTTTTGCACGACTCGATCGCGGAGCAGCATCGTCATGAGAGCGACGATGGTCTCGACTGAACTCTCTGCAGAGCGGTTTCTCTCCCACAATCCCAACCGGATGATATGGCAACCCCACTATAGCGACATCTTGCGATTGTGCAATCTATTGCACAATACCAACGACCATCCACTCGAGACCACTAAAGCGAGGTGTACATGGAGGGGTGGAAACGCTTCATGATCAACAGCGATTGACCGGCGCATCCCCACAACATGAGAAGGAAGAGAAGAAACAGCTGGCCGGAAGGGGTCCAGACAGACAGCGCGACGTTATTTTCTCAAAGCGACTCCGCCCAGATTACAACACACGATTGAAGGGTTGAGACGGCGGCTGTTGCTTCCCCAGGTGCTCGCTTCAGTCGCGAAGCTTCCGTGTGGGTGGCACTCTCTTCACGCACACTAACGAAATACGGGACAGAGTTGCTGCTTTCGTCGGCGCGAGTCGATTCATCCGAGGTGCTCATACAGCTACACGAAGCGTCCGCTGACAACTGAAGCCATCGCACGAGATTCGACGTCGAGGATGCGGAAATCCCAATCGTTGCCCCCACGCCCACCCTTTCGACACCGCGCGTCGCTGCAGGAATCGGGGAAGTCGCTCAGCAGTCGGTCGTTCTCGAAACGACGCCTCGAGCGCCACTCGTCGATCACACCGCACTGCCGCCTGGAACTGTCGTTGCTCGAGCATGTCCAGGTCGAGTTTGTCAAGGCGTTCGTGCCGGCGAACAAACTGTCGCAGCCGCGGTATGTGATGCGGATCACGAATGTTGCATTGAACCAGTCGTGGGAGATGGGAAGAACGTTCAAGGAGTTCTACGAGCTCAAGGAGGCGATTGGGAATGTGCTGGAGCACGGCCATTTCTGTCCGTCGAACTGTCCGTGGATCTATATGTACGTGACCCACCATTTCCCTCGACGCCACATCTTCCGATCGCGAAGCCCCAGTGTCATCTCGGCGCGGCTCACCGAGCTGCAGACGTTTGTGAATGGCGTGCTGCGGATGTCCAGAGAGAACCGAAGCCTCGAGTGCGCGATCTCGTCGGATTCGTTCCCGCGCATCCTCTACGATTTCCTGTTCGAAGGCATGGTGTTTGATCGATCGGACTTTAGCAACACCGTGCTGGAGGATCGCGTCTCTATCGGTGGCGCCGGACTCTCCGAGTACTCGGTGCCAGAGGAATCGTGCACGATCTGCCGGCGGTCGCTACTGGGAGCTGAACCGAGCACAATCACGATCAGTCCACCAAGCTCGAGTACCGACACGACGAGCTCCCATTCGACAGAGAACGACGACATGGACGTGCAATCGCTTACGACGCTCGAGTGCGGCCACGTGTTCCACGATGAATGCATCCTCGCGAAACTCAACGAGAGCCTGACGTGCCCCCTCTGTGTTGACGCAGTCGGTGCTTGAGAAGCAGTCCGAGTTCGACACGAGTCTCCCTCTCGTATGGCACACAGAGCCTTGCTATCCTATCTCATGCAATATTAGTCTCATTTTCTCAACTTGTATTAATATTACGTTTTTTGATTGCTCAAGTGCTTCGTTTCAGCATGCTTGCTTCTGGCGAACAAAGGAGACGAGCTTTCCAGCAATGCGCGCGTCCCATTGTCGCGTTTCCCTCTCTTCGGTTCCATTCGACAGCATCGCAATGATGCCTCTCAAGGATGCTTCACAATATCACAATTGGCATCATCATCATAATGGATCGAAAATTGAACCGACAACTTTGCGACATGCACAGACAACCACATACTGCTTCAAACGATTCTGGCGCAGCGTCCCACATCGATGACTGCTCCACGCACAGTTCCAGATTGTGGGCTAGAGCGTCCCACCTTGAAGTGCTCAACCACTCGGATTCGTGCATTCCAAAAGAGGGCAACAAGAGCCAAGTCGCCAACAAAATGAAGAAAAGCTCCGGATGGAACCAAGAGGTGCGTGCATGGATACCTCTGCGTGTGTGCATGCGTGTATACTACTGCGACTACTGCTGTGCTAACACTTGCGACTGTGTGGGTGCAGGTCACGGACGAAGAAGGACGCCGTCGGTTCCATGGCGCGTTCACCGGTGGGTACTCTGCGGGGTATTTCAATTCCGTTGGCAGTAAAGAAGGCTGGCAGCCCAAGACGTTCGCGTCGTCGCGGCAAAGCCGGGAAACGATCCAGCAGCGCGCAGAGGATTTCATGGACGAAGAGGACGATCCGTTGCTTGGGAAACGACTCGCGACTACGGAACAGTACGATGTGCTGCAATTGGGAGCAACTCGTGTGCGTGCTGTAGAGGATAAGCCGAGAAATGCGTTTGAAGCACACATGCTCAAGCTCAACCCTGCCAGTCGTCAGCCGTCGCAGGCATCCGTGTACCCAGCAATGGATTTCTTAGACGACTTGGTGTTACCCGTGAATGACTCAATTGGTGCGAAGTTGCTGAACCAAATGGGGTGGAAAGAAGGACACGGCATTGGTCCTCGCATCCGCAAACGCAAGTTTGAAGACGCGAAGAGGACGGATGCAACTCCTACTCACCGAAAAGACACAAAACAGGGTGACGACGAAGCGGAAGAAGAAGATGTGGTCTATATCCCACCGCGCAATACCGTTGATGTCTCCGCGTTCCCAAAGCCCAAAATGGACAAGTATGGCGCGGGGTTTGACCCGTACGTGAACGCGCCTGAATTCTCGCGCTACAAGCAGCAGCAAGCAAGTGCGCAGCAGCAGAAGCTCCAGAAGCGACAGATCGTGACGTTCTCCGATGCGATGAAAGCCACAGCGGGGAGCTACGAGACCACGACTGGCTTTGGCTTGAGTGCGCTCGAAGAGAACGACGACTTGGATGTGTATGGTTCGACCTCAATGGCCGAGTTTGACACTGCTATCGGACCTGCTATCACAAACGGAAACGACGAGGTTAAGCGGATTGACTCGGAAGCCCGCGAGTCGCTCCGGAAACGTCTCCCAACGTTTTGCACCGATGGACGTCCTGCTTTACCTGGCTTTGAGCTTGCGTATGTGAAGGAAAAGCCCCCGAAAGCTGTCATGTTACGTCTGCGTGTGCCTTCGGATTTCAAGCCGTACCACCGTTTCACTGAGAACGAAGCAGCACACGAGCGTTCGGCAACCGCGCTCTACCAAAACCACAATTTTTCGACGGGAAAGCATGGTCAAGGCTCGTTGATGACTGCAACGCAACGCGCCGTGCTGCTTGGAGAGTCCGGAGAAAGCGAAAAGCCAGCAAGACCTGTTACTGAGTCAAATGGGAGTGTGTTTGAAATGCTTGGTGCAGGACAGAAAGCGAAGCTGTTTGCTGCGGTTGCCCAGTCGAAATGGAAGAGAGAGAGCGAGGATGTGGCACCAACGCCGAAAGCACGCGAACCGTTGGTGAAAGGAGCTGCTGGAGACCACTTCCGAGCGAATATCTCGGCCTCGATCGCGAAGCGATTTGTGTCAGCCTCAGCACCGAGTCAGAATGACGAGCAGCAGACTGCAGATGCGGTGGAGGGTGCAAACAACACGGCAAAGCAGTCCTATCGCACGGAAAGCTCGTGGATTCCAAACTCGCTTCTATGCAAACGGTTTCATGTGAAATGTCTAGTCGGTGCTTCTTCTGGCGCGCTGGATGCTTCCAAGGACGAAAAACGCGATCTCTTCGACAAAGAGCTTGTTCCTCACCTTGTCGAGTTTGCAGCCGGTCGGCACTTCAACCAGGGACACCCGTCAGCGGAACGCACAGGCAGCAGCGGCAATCCACCAGTGTCCACCACTCGTGCAACGCAGCCGCACGCTGCCAGGCAAGCAGAGGACGATGAAGAGCTTCCACCTCTCCCAATCGTCGAGAAACCCGCCATGAGTCTACTGAAATCCATTTTTGAACCTTCCGATGAAAGCGAGTGCGAAGAAGACGACGACGAAGCAACGAGCGACGACGACGACGACGCTGCGGAAAAGCCACTACCACGTACCCAGTCGTCCTCTGTAGCAAGAGACCGCAACAGTGTCACACGAGCCGTTGCTGGTCTCACCGAGTCAGACACGACACAGGTGTCACCGAAAGATGATACAAAACGGAACGACCTATTCGAGACAAGCCGTGTCAGAGACCGTGCAGCAGGTTTGCGTTCCGATGGTAACACAAGCTCTTCTTCGGACTCCGAGGGTGGAGCCACACTCAAGGAGAAGCAGACGAAGAAGAAATTGAAGCAGCTGCAACACTACCACAGCGACGATGCGAGCGACAGTGAAACTGACTACGACCGAAAGAAAACGAACAAGAAAAGCAGGAAAAGCAGCAGCAAGAAACACAAGAGCAAGCACAAGAAGCGGTCTTCGCGCGATGCGGGTGACGACGACAGCGACAAGAAGGACAAGAAAAAGAGGAAAAAAGACTCGAAGAAGGCATCTTCTTCTCGGAGGCACTCGTCATCGTCGCGGAAACGCAGTCGAAGCAGGAGTCGAGATCGGTCCGAGTCACGCAGCAAACACCGACGCCACTAAAAAGTCCAACGGAGCCACTCTTCACAGACCAGACAACCTCGCTCCTTCTGTCCTGCTACAATGATGCCAGCTACGAAAGACCGCTTGGGAGAGCGTGTTTTGCATGAATATATTGCTGTTTTTGAGTGGACGTGGGTGGAGTAAATGCATGTGTTGTATGAATAAGGGTCGTCTAGCTATTAACCTATAATTTCGACAAGTAAATTAATCAAAAGTCTTCTTGGATCCTTGGAAGTTCTGGATCGAGGATGGCTGACGCTTTGGAGGACCGTCGCCACGGCCACCACGGCCACCGCCACGTCCACCGAAGCCACCTCGACCACGACCGCCGCCACGACCACCGTCAAAACCACGACCTCCGCCACGGCCACCACCACGACCGCCAAAGCCACCACGGCCACCGCCACGACCGCCGAAGCCACCACGGCCACCGCCGTTGCGGTCACCGCCGAAACCACCTCCGTTCTGGTCACGGGACTTGGCAAAGTTCACGCGGATCGCACGGCCGTTCACGTACTCGCCGGCCATCTTCACAGCTTCATCAACAGCTTCAGTCGTCGCAAAGTCAATGTGACCGAACCCACGGAACTCGCCGGTTTCACGGTCCATCGCCAAACGGCAGCTGATGATCTCACCACAGTGACCAAACGATTCGCGGATCGAGTCTTCAGACACATCCCACGACAAGTTACCGATGAACACGCTGGTGCACCCTTCTGGCTTCTCTTCGAACATGTTCTTCTTCTCAGCGGTACGGATCTTCATCCATCGACCACCGAAGTCTTGACCATCCATCGCGAGACCAGCAGCGACACCTTCCGCCGTCGCGAACGTGATGAACGCCGTGCCGGACGAACGTCCGTTCTGCAATGGAATGCGAGCTCCAGTGATCTCACCACAACCGGCAAAGTGCTCCTTCACTTCGTCTTCGGTAGCAGACCATGGGAGACCAGCGACGAAGATCTCAAGCGAGGCGGCGGCTGGAGCCACAGCAGCGGCTTCGCCGTCGTTCTGCTTGTGCACCTTCAATGGCGCGTCTTCAACTTCCGAGTTCTTGCGCTTCTTCGAGATGATCTTTGGCTCTTCGGCTTCCGAGTCCGAAGAGTCCGAAGACGACGACGAAGAGGAAGTGTCGGCTTTCTTCGCAGCTGGAGCAGCAGCCTTCTTCGCCGCAGGCTTCTTCTCTTCTTCATCGTCCGAAGAGTCCGAAGAGCTGTCCGACGAAGAAGACGCGTCCTTCTTGGCGACAACCTTCTTGGCAGCTGGGGAAGCAGTCTTCTTCGCAACTGGCTTCTTTTCGTCATCCGACGAATCGTCCGACGAGCTGTCCGACGAAGAGGAAGCAGCCTTCTTCTTCGCAGGGGAAGCAGCAGCCTTCTTCTTGGCCGCTGGAGCTGCCGCCTTCTTCACCACTGGGGTTTCATCGTCCGACGAGTCCGAAGAGCTGTCAGACGAAGAGTCCTTCTTGGCAGCCTTCTTGGCCACGACGACCTTCTTCACGCTTTCGTCCGAGCTCGAGTCCGAGGAAGAGCTGTCGGAGCTCGACGCTGGCTTCACAGGGGTTTTAGCGACTTTCTTGGCCATACTTGCTGCTGCTTTTGTTGTTGTTGTAGTGTGTGTGGTGTGGAGCGGATATATGGAACTGATGCCGACAATGTATCGAGCGCTGCCGTCTAGGGAAATGATTGGAGGGATCGGTAGATCGTGGTTGTAGTGGTGGTGGCTCGAAACGACACTCGGTCCTTGAACGCAAAAATTTGGTTGGCTATTGCCAATTGGGGCTTCGGGCGACCTTCGCGCGACCATTCCAACTGCCTCTCGCGTTTCCTCGTTTTTGCCACATGTGGGTCCATGTTTCTACATCTGGGCCACGCTGTGGGCTGCTCCATCGGATCCACTTTGCTCACTGGACCTACATGCTCTCTCACATGTTGCACTCTCCTGTTCCACATTTCGGATCTGGGTTTTATTGTTTTTATTGTTGCTGATGCACAAACAAGGTTTTAATCCATCTTTTCGCGCGAAAAAAAAGATAAAAACCAACCGGAAGAACGAGACCGCGAGGTTTTATGTTTCATTTGTGTACCAGACAACTCGCACGCTTTTGTTTTCGAAAAGCGGGTGCGAAGGAGGGAAGTCGAAGAGCTCTGGAAAGCGAGAAGAGAACGTGGTTGCGATGAGCGGAGAGGAGGTCGTTGAAGCGGTGCCGACGCCATCGGCTGACGCGGTGGTCGTCGAGGCGGCCGCGGTGGCAGCGCCAGGATCGGAGAGCAAAAAGCGTCGTACGCGGTCGTCCTCGTCCTCCACGGCGAACGCTTCTTCGCCAACGGCAGCTCCCGGAGCAGCAGGATCTGACGGCGATGAAGCTGCTCCTGCGAATGTTGCTGCTGCTGAGAGTACCTCCGTGTTGGATGTAGCTGCTACTACTGCTGCTGCTGCTGCTGTCGAGAATGCGGCTGCTGTCGAGAATGCGGCTGCTGTCGCTACTGCAGCTGCTGTCAATGCGTCAACGGCAAGTACCGAAGACGACGAGCACGACAACACCGAGTTCACCGAAGACGAAAATGACGCGATGCAGGACGTGATGGCCAAGATGAAAGAGGCTACCGATGCGAATGCGGTCCAGTTCAACCAAGTCGAGAAGCGCATGCAGCTCTACGATAGCAAGCGCATGAACCGCGTGTCGTTCAACTCGTGGTTTGACTTTGATTCGTATTTCGAGATGTACATGCAAGATACGTTCCAGCCGTTCCGCATGCGGTCGTCGTGCAGCGTGGAGGCGTACCGCCGCAACCAGCAGAAAGTGATGATGACGAACAAGAATTCGCGCGGCCGACGCATCGAGTTCCCGGACTCTGCGATCCACCATCATCGGATATACATGTGCACCCACGCGATGAAAGCGCGATGCCGTGGAGCAACGACTCGACCAGGACAGAAATACCGTGGCATTGGCTGTATCGCGAAGATCAACGTAAAGATCAGTCCATCTGATAACCCGAACAAGTACATGGTGATCGTCACCGACCAGGTAAGCATTTCATTGTGTGTGTGTGTGTGTGTTCCTTCCCGTTCGCAAGTGTTTGACTTCTTCTTTTTTCTTTCCATGCAGGTCGTGACGCACAACCACCCGATTAGTCGCGAAATCTACGAAGCGTACCCCGACGTGCTGCTCAAGACCATGCGCCGCAACCAGCTTGGCGCAACGATGGTGCCTCGCCAACCGACGCCAAAGTTCGACAGTCCTTCGCAGACGCAGAAGTACGAGCGCACGCTGAGTTTGCTGACGCCGCTCGCCGAAGCGATGGCGCGTCTCAGTGACGAAGACTACGAAGCGCAGCTCGCGGAACTGCAAAAAGTGTACACGCATTCGATTACCGAGCAGAACACTGTGTGAGTTTCGCTGGATTTTGGTTCGAGCAGCATAAACAGCAAGTTTGTCGAGAGAGAGAGAGAGAGAGAGAGAGAGTGAGAGAGAGTGAAGACAGGAGAAAGCAACGGAGATGTAGCAGAAGTGTCCATCCTCTTCATTGTGTTCTCTCTCTCTCCCTCGTTCGCACCCTCTTTCTCTCTCTTGTGCATCCACCATATTCATAAATACACACGACTCGACAAATAACAAATGCATTCGTGCATCGTCCATCACGCGCAAGGTTTCGTCTCTCTGCGAGAAGTACCGATATGTGGCGTCGACCATTGACAAGTGCGTGGATGCCGCGAGTCAGCGGGAGACTGCATATACGCGCTCCTGCTGAACGGATCGAGTCATCACGTGCTTTTCCCCATATTGCTGCATTGTGTTTGTTGAACACCGCCTCTATTGCGGAAACCTGCACCTCTCTTTCTGCATATCTGTAGCTTCTAACATGTCGTCTCCTGTAGCATCCCCCAAATTGTCGACATTCTCACGAAGCCACTTAACATCCATTCTTCCTCGCTTTCCATGCAATTACTAGTGTGTGCGTGCATAATAGCAGCAATTACAACTATACGCTTTCGAATGTCTATACTTCCCGTTTCGTGCAAAAACAGCGACAAAATTACGAAAAGCGGACCAAAGAAACGAAAGCGTTCTTGAGAGAAGCTCAAACCGGCGATCATCAGCGCAGACACCACCGAAGAAAGGAGTCGTTTGCGTGTGCTCGTTCCTCCTCTTCAGCCTCGCAGGTGCGTCTCTCTACAGGCGTTGGCGCGCACCAGCACTCGATGCACACGCTACACGCGAGCTCTGTCCTTCGAGGCGACTCGCAGCGTGCGTTTCGCGCTCTCGGAGACCTCGATATTGTCCTTGCTATCGAGTGTTTAGCTAAATGTGGCGCTTCTGTTGTGTGCCTCTTTTCTCTCGTTCTGTAGGAGTTCACTGTTGTTAGCATTCGTCGCATTGTTCGTGAGACCTTCGTCATGGCGGATACTGGCGGCGTTGACGTGTCGATCGCGCCAAACTCGAGCGTGATCTTAGAACCGGCCGAGTCGCTGACGTTCCATTTGCAACCGCAGGTGGCTCCGCAGGCCGTACTCACGATCCGCAATGTGTCGGACGAACGCAAGATCGCGTTTAAAGTCAAGACGACGCGTCCGTTGCGCTACCTGGTGCGTCCGAACCAGGGCATGCTCGGTCCCAATGGCTCGGCGTCGATCATGGTGATCCTGCAACAGCGCGACTGCGACGAACTGCTGCGCTTGGACCCGTCGGAACGCCAGCTCTCGAACGACAAGTTCTTGGTGCAAAGTATTTACGCAGACGATAGTTTTTACGAGTTGGTGAAAACCAAGTCGACGAAAGAAATGGCCGATGATCTGACAAATATGTGGGCTCACACCGACAAGAAGAGCTTGTCGAACAAGAAACTGCGCTGTCGCTTTGTCCAGGACGACCAGAGTGCTGCAGGAGCGGCGCCTGCGACTCCAGGCAATGGCAATACCAACACTGCGGAAAGTCCGTTGTCGCGTTTCCCGTCGAAGAGCAGCATCTACAGCAGCAGCAACTCACTGCTTCCCCCAAAGCCGAATGTGGAAGAGCCAAGTGCGCGACCGAGTGCAGCGTCGGATGCTGTCGATGTGTCCACGCCAGCGCAGCTCGCGGCTGCACTGCTTCAGGAGTCAGCATCGGAGAAAGCGGCGCTGAAGACTGGCGATGCTACGCCAACAAAGGTGTGTGGGACGATCAGGAATTCGATTGGAAACATACGGTTCTGAGCTTGTTGCTTCGCTTGTTTGCATATGTAGGATGAGATCGTGGCGTTACGGAAGAAATACGACGAGCTGGTCTCGTTCACCGTCCAGCTTACCGGTCAGCGCGACGTGTTGCTGACGGATTTGGAGAAAACATATCCTTTTGTCCACGATCGTTTGCTCGTTGCATGCTGTATTTATGCATCCCCCCTCCCTGTTGCCCTCATTGCTTTCCTTGACCGATCTTGTTTTGCTGTTGAGTACTCGCCAGCTCTTGCAGAAGGCTAGTTCAGACGCCCAGCGCGTGAAGAAGCTTAATGAAGATGCCTCTGGGTCGACGCTGCGTCAGCGCAAGACAGGCGCAGCAGCAGGTGCAAACGGCAGCAGTACCGATGGCGCGCATCTCTCCACAACGAGCGGGGTCAAAGATCCTGCGGTAAGTTTATGGTGTTTGCTGCATTCCAGTGGCGGACAGCAGTCAGTTGAGCTGTTCGAGTGTTGACTTGTTTGTGGTGTCTGCTTGCAGGCATTCGGATTGTTCCATTTACTGGTGTGCGCGATCATTTTCTTTTTGGTGGGACGCTATTGCTGAGCATCTTTCAGCAACAACACAAGCGGGAAGAGGGGGGGAGAGACATCAACGGAAGATTGGGGGGGTGCTGCTGCTGCTGTCGTTATCGGATAGAAGCCTCGAGACAAATTGAACGAGAGAGAGAAGCAGCAAGAATCGAAGACGTATCCGCGTGAGTCTCTGAACCTGTGAACAGCAAAACGAGATGATCGCGCCTCTTTCTTCTTTTCTTCCTTCTTTCTTCTCGAGCTTTTTCGTGCCTGCCTCCTCTCGCAGTGAACTTACTAGTTAATTCATCGAGAATGTCACCTTACTTTTTTTGAAATTACATAGTGATGCGCTCGCTTGAAGAAAGAAAGCTGTGTGGTCGTCTTCGAGCCCAAGGTCTGTCTTTGACCGTGATTGCAACAGCGCTGAACGTGTGGAAGCGCTCCCCGAACCCTTGAATTACTTCGTTCCAGCATTCATG